>JAPKLY010000057.1:66610-137605 GCA_026898435.1 Prunella vulgaris | reverse complement strand
CACGAGTCTGGCCTGTGGTCACTCGAACCCGGCTTCAACTTGTGCGATCGATCCTCTAGACTTCTCGTTTTCTTCATATCTTGAGTTCTAGAGCTCCGATTGACTCGATTCTTTTTCCATTGCCACCCTCTCTTCGAACTCTTC
The DNA here is from genome assembly GCA_026898435.1 of Prunella vulgaris. Lineage (NCBI taxonomy): Eukaryota > Viridiplantae > Streptophyta > Magnoliopsida > Lamiales > Lamiaceae > Prunella > Prunella vulgaris. The sequence continues at coordinate 137,461 of JAPKLY010000057.1, read as the reverse complement.
GACATGGTATCACATTTGTCTTCATTGGATCAACTCACATTTTCTGAACTTTTACGAACTTGCTCGTCTCTTCCTCATTTTGCTCATTTTCACCTATAATCACAACTTTCTAGCCAAAAAGGGTTAATAGCACAATTTATACTATATTAGGGTTAAATATGATCATAAAAACATCAAAACCATAAAGAAATGATTACAAAAACATGCAATTATGACCCTAATCAGTTGTGCTATTGACCCCCTATTGGCAAGAAAGTTTTGTTTATAGGAAAAATGAAGTAAAAAGGTGAAGAGACGAGCAAGTTTGATAAATTTCAGATTTATTAAATCAATCCAAAATGGTGCAAATGTTATACCATGTGAAAGATCTTGATGATAGGGTCGCAACGCAAAAAGAATTGAGTCAATTGGAGTTCTAGAGCTCAAGATATGAAGAAATCAAGTTTGGCCGAAAAAATAGCTTGCTCGCGCGACCAGAAGTTTGGAGGCGCGAGGCTGCCTTGGTCGCGCACCTGGTCGCGCGAGGCTCAAGCGCGCGATCTAGAACTGGCGCACAACCTGCTTTTTCGTGGCGCACGACCTGCTTCTTCCAGGCACGCGATCTAGGCATTTTTCTGCATTAATAAGGGTATCTTCGTACTTTTGCTCGTTTAATGAAGGGTGTTGATAAAAGGAGTTAATTCCAATGATTGAAAAGAGATTAAGTACATGTTGCCCGCCAATATGCTCGCCAGGATGCTCGCTGGCATACTCGCCCACATGGCCACTCCTCAGTTGTTCGCCTAGGTGCTCACTAGGTTGTTCGCCAGTTTGCTCGCCCAAGTCTTGGGTGATGAAGCAACAAACCCCTTGACCAGGACCAAGTAGCCTGGCAACAATCCCCCCCTAGCAGTAGCCTGACTTGAAGCCAAACATACCACTATTTGCGCCATGGAGGACTCGAACCCGTGACCTGTGCTCTGATACCAATTGTTGGATCGGTAGCACTGAGTAGAACTGATGTACTATCCTCGCAAACCAACACGGGTCTTTTCTAGCGTGCTTATGTCCTCACTCGCACACACCCTGAGAACTTCCCAGGGGGTCACCCATCATAAAATTGCTCGAAGCCAAGCACGCTTAACTTTAGAGTTCTTTCACAATGGGCACCAGAGAAGAAGATGCACCTTGTTGGTATGAGTAGTACAATCAATTCCTTTAAACCCAATATCTAGCTTCAGCGCCACGGGCGGCACGTTACTATGCCTTTAATCGAGCGAACGAGTGGACTTGAGAGCAGCTCGCCTCCAAGGCTGGGACTGCTAGGATTTCTCCCAACAGAAAATGCCTCATATCATCTCATGTGAAATCATCATCTAATGTATCCTCAAATAAGACAAAAGTTAAGTTCTAGAATATAATGCACATGTTTGGAACTCACATCAAAGAATATCATCTATTCTAAATTGAAACGGGTATAGGGTGATTAAGACTCATATCATATCAATGAAATCTCAAGAATCATGAAATCAAAAGTATCAAAGATAAGACAAGAATCAAGCAATAAATCTACTACACTAATCAAGACTTTCAACTCATCAACACAACAATAAGCATATCTCATGCATTCACTACTCAAAGCAAACAACAAGCAAAGCAAGGCCTCACAATAAGCATATGGTCTAAATCATTATAGAAGCACTAAAAATCATCATAAGAATAGCATTGCGAAGAGAATGACGAAACGATCACACCCCCCCAAACTTTTTTGGACCAAGGGTATAAAAAGTTTGGCAAAGAAGTGGAGACAATATCAAGCAATGCACAAGAATTAAGCTCAAACTCCTAAGCATCATCAACCATAAGATCAAAGTCATCAATAATCCATCACAAGCAAATGATATTATGAAAGTACCCCCTTTGACAATAAGCACCTACACAAACAAAAACACCATTAACTACGCTATCAACAATAAAAGCTACAAAATAAACCACAAGGATGGGTTGCCTCCCATCTAGCGCTTGGATTTAACGTCCCTTAGCCGGACGATTCTTAAGCTCAAATCATGGTGGCTTAACATCACATAGCCTCAAATAGTTTGTTCCTTCTCTTGGCATGGAATTATGGTAAAGCTTTAAACGGTGCCCATTAGCATAGAAGAGTTCCCCTTTGTCATTCATCAATTCGTACCATCCACTTGCAAAACAATTTGATATTGTAAAGGGCCCACTCCATTTTGACTTTAATTTCCCGGGGAACAATTTTAATCTCGAATTAAACAAAAGGACTTGATCGAGCACTTTAAAGGACTTCTCTTTTATATTGGCATCAAGCCATCTCTTGGTCTTTTCCTTGAAAATCTTAGCATTTTCATATGCCTCATCTCTAAATTCATCCAACGCAAGCAATTGAGTAAGCCTCTTCTCCCCACACAACTTTTCATCAAAATTCAACTTTTTGATGGCCTAATAAGCTTTGTGCTCAAGCTCAACGGGAAAATGACAAGGTTTACCATATACAAGTCGGTAAGGAGAAAGGTTCAATGGTGTTTTAAAGGTCGTACGATATGCCCATAATGCATCGTCCAACTTGAGTGTGCAATCCTTCCTATTAGAGCTCACGATTTTCTCTAGGATAAGTTTGATTTGACGATTTGACACTTCCGCCAACCCATTAGTTTGAGGGTGATAAGCCGTAGAGATCTTGTGCTTCACATCATACTTTACAAGTAGATTTCCCAATGCTTTATTCACAAAGTGAGTACCCCCATCACTAATCAACGATCTTGGCACACCAAATCGAGCAAAAATATTCTTCCTTAAGAATTCCATCACAACTCTTGCATCATTGAACTTTGTGGGGATTGCTTCCACCCACTTTGACACATAATCCACAGCCAAAAGAATGTATAGATACCCATGAGAAGATGGGAAGGGTCCCATAAAATCAATATCCCATACATCGAAGACCTCTACCTCTTGAAAAATATTCAAAGGCATCTCATCACGTCTTGACAACCCCCCAGCTCTTTGGCATCTATCACATCTAGAAACGATCATGCGACAATCCTTGAAAATTGAAGGCCAATAAAAACCACTTTGAAATACCTTTTGAGCCGTCTTAATGGACCCAAAATGTCCTCCACAAGGCAAAAAATGGCAATGAGTAAGCACACTCTCAATCTCTTCATACGGGATACATCTCCTAATGATAGAATCCGCACATCTACGATACAAATATGGATCATCCCAAATGTAACGACGTACCTCCTTGTAAAACCGCTTCCTTGCATTTGAATTCATCCCATAAGGAATTGCTCCACTTGCTAAGAAGTCAGCAAAATCGGCATACCATGGAGTCTCATCTTCCATCTTCCAAATTTTCTCTCCTTCAATTCTAAAAATACGCTCATCGGGGAAACTTTCAAGTATCTCCTCTTTTTCTTCTAAGGCTTCATCCCCTCTCACTAATCTTGATAAGTGATCGGCTATAACATTTTCACTGCCCTTTTTGTCTCTAATTTCCAAATCAAACTCTTGTAATAGCAACACCCACCTTATCAACCGGGGTTCGGAATCTTTTTTGTCATAAAAAACTTGATAGCCGAGTGGCCCGTGTAGACAATGGTTTTTATCCCCACTAGATATGAACGAAACTTCTCCACGGCATATACAATGGCCAAAAGCTCTCTCTCGGTAGTGGTGTAGTTCAACTGAGTCGATGAGAAGGTCTTCGAAGCATAATAGATTGCATGAAATCTTTTCTCCCTTAGTTGGCCTAGTACAACCCCTATAGCATAATCACTCGAATCGCACATAAGAATAAAAGGTTCTTTCCAATCGGGGGTGATCAAGATTGGTGCACTCACCAAGGCCTCCTTAATCAACCTAAAAGATTTCAAACAAGCATCATAAAAAAAGGAACATCCTTCTCAAGCAAACGAGATAAGGGTTTAGATAATTTAGAAAAATCTTTAATGAATCTACGATAAAATCCAGCATGTCCCAAAAAAGTTCTTACTCCCTTTTCGTTTATAGGCGGAGGTAGCTTCTCAATAGCTACTACCTTGGCACGATCAACTTGTAGCCCATTAGAGGAGATGTGATGCCCAAGAACAACGCCTTCACTTATCATAAAATGGCATTTCTCCCAATTGAGTACCAAATTCGCCTCTTCACATCTAATTAGCACCTTCTCAAGATTAGACAAACATATATCATATGTATTACCAAAAATGCTGAAATCGTCCATAAACACTTCCATAATTTGCTCAATTAACCCATGGAATATCGACATCATTAGCCTTTGGAATGTAGCTGGAACATTGCATAGCCCAAAGGGCATGCTTCTCCAAGCGTACGTTCCATAGGTACATGTGAAAGTCGTCTTCTCTTGGTCCTCCAATGCAATCATGATTTTATTGTATCCGGAGTAACCATCGAGGAAACAATAGTATCGATAACCACACAGTGTATCTAACATTTGGTCCATAAAGGGCAAGGGAAAGTGATCATTACAAGTAGCCTTGTTCAATTCCCTATAATCAACGTAAACACGCCAACCCGTGGCAACCCTTGTAGCAATCACTTCATTATTTTCAGTTTTTATGATTGTCATTCCACCCTTCTTAGACACTACATGCAATGGTGACACCCAAGGGCTGTCACTAATAGGGAAGATCATATTCGCTCCAAGCAATTTCAAAACTTCTTTCTTAATGACTTCTTGTATTATAGGATTCACACGTATTTGTGGTTGAACTAATGGTTTGACATTTTCTTTTAGTTCTATGCATGCATAAAGAAGGATTGACACCCTTGAGATCATCCACAGTCCAACCTGTAGCCGATTTATGTTTCCTAAGTATAACTACCAATTTTTCAAGTTCATCATCATTAAGAGAAGAAGATAAGATTACCGGATTCCTCTCGTTTTCATCAAGATATGCATATTTGAGGTGATCGGGCAATGACTTTAATGCAATCTAGCTTCCTCTTTCTTGTCCTTGCCTGCTATCTCCCCCTCTTTGATTTCCAAGAGCATCTCCCTTTCTTGAGTGTTCATGGCTCCTTCATCTTCATCACCTACATCATCAACAACAAGACAATCACTTTCTTTAGCTTCATTATAGTTAGGAATCTCATAGTTAGAAGTAAAGAAAGGAATTTCAGCATTTTCAAAAGCTTCTTGAATACAAAGCTCTACAACATCAATTGAGTTACAAGAGGAATTCTCCCTTGGATGCTTCATAGCATCTTGGATAGAAAAGTGAAGTTCATCCCCACCAAGCTTCAAAGTTAACTCTCCATTATAAACATCAATGACCGCTTGGGCTGTAGCCAAGAAGGGTCTTCCTAGAATAAGTGGGATGTCTTTATCTTCTTCCATATCAAGTACATAGAAGTCCGCTGGAAATGTGAAATCTTTGATTCTCACTAGTACATCCTCTATAAAACCATTAGGAATGGTAGTTGAGCCATCCGCCAATTGGAGAGTGGTGGAAGTTCCCTTCAAGTGACCTTGATTTAGACTTTTGAAGATCGAGAGTGGAATCAAATTGATGCTTGCTCCTAGGTCACATAGGGCTTTGTGGACTACACCATTACCCATGTCACAAACAATTGTGAAGCATCACAGATCCTTCTCTTTTTGAGGTAGCTTACTTGTCAAAGCATCACTACTCTCCTTAGTCAATTTTATCATTTCTGGCCCCTCCACTCTTCTCCTTTTGGCTAAGAGATCTTTTATAAACTTTGCATAACTTGGCATTTGTTCCAAGGCTTCATAAAAAGGAATATTTATATAAAGCTTCTTGAAAACTTCAAGGAACTTGTTGAACTTGTCATCAAGCTTTTTCTTGGCAAACCTTTGGGGTTATGGAATGGGTACTACCGTCTTTGTCACCCCCCATTCATCAACTTCCACTTTATTCTTCTTTTCCCTCTCTTCTCTAACTCTTTTCCACTTAGGAACATGTATTTCCTCTTTTTCACTTCCACCTTTTTCTCCTTCTTCCACCAACCCTTCTTCCACCTTGCTTTCCTCTTCTTTTCCACCTTCCTCACCTATTGGAATAGAGTATTCCATATCAATTCTCTCATCTATATCATCAATCTTCTCCTCTCCTATCCCCTTTTCTCCATCCTCATCGCAAATAGGGACATTCGGTCCTTCATATCTTCTTCCACTTCTTAACTCAATAGCACTACACCCTTCTCTCAATTGAGCTTCAATCAAATAAGACTTGCATTCTCGAGCCCTTTGTCCATATTTTATTGATATTTGCTCCATTTGTACCTCTAAACACTTTATTCTAGCTCCTTATTCTCGGCAAATTGCATCAAACTTTTGGTTTATTTTCTCTATATGTCTATATTCTTCATTTCTTTTATTGTCCAATTTCTCGAGTATAAGATGTAGTGTTTCATTGATATAGGTGGAATCTCCTTGATAATAGGATGTAGAAGGCATGTAGTTATGTGAGGTATGATGGGGTTGGTAAGTTCTTTCATTTTGGGAAGTGTAAAGATGGGAAGTATATGATGTAGAAGGTTGAGTATTTGGTGGATGATAGGAAGAGTGGTTGTATCAATCCCTCTTGTTTTCACAAAATCCAGCAAGAATTACCAAGTATCAAACTCTCACAATAGTAACCAATCAAAAATAAAAGAAACAACAAACAACCAAACAATCTAGCCGTCTCCCCGGCAACGGTGCAAAAAACTTGTTTGCCCAAAAGGTGTCCACACGCAAGTGTACGTGTTCGCTATTGTCGTGGTAAGCTTAACCAAATTTTAATATATCGAACCCAAAGGAGACGGGGACTTGTAAGGAAAATTGTTGTTTCAATTGGCTAGCTAACAAAGCAATAAAGGGGAAAGGTATATAATGTCTACTAATGTGTCAAAGAAGTAAACTACCTATCACCTTGGTTTGCAAAGTGAGCAAATGTGATAGATATGTGGTAGTGTACTATCCTATATTTCACATGGTGAGGTATCACTTTATCATGCAATGAGATTGTGTACAATCAATTGGCAAGCCACTCTAACATGCAAAAGGTATCCCTAATAACACATTTAAGCCTCTAATTGTTCTTCCAATTCACTAGAGATAATTTTCACTATCTTAGGAATTTAATCAAACACTTGGCATGCATTGGCCTTAATTCAAGAAGATTTAGGAAAATAGCTCTACTCTCGTATGAGACTAGCTCCCTAATGGCCCTTATAATCAGTACACATGCAAAGCATTCATATAATCAATCAATGTAGAGAATTGATCATACAACTCATAGCATTCACAAGATCAACATGTTCACCACATTACTTCATAGGAATCATACACCAACACATAAAGGAATTAGCCCATGGCTAATTTGGTAAACATAAGAACAATTAAGCTAGAAACAATCATCATTATGAAAGAAATGTAAAGAGAATTACCTATTAAAATGAAATTGAAAAGATACAAATTTACCTCTACAAGCTATCTAGCATTCCGGCAACGAAAATTAAAATCCAATCGGTAGAAACATAGCTCTAGTCGAGACAAGAATGCAGGAATAAACAGATCGTCGATCCAAGCGGTAGATCAAAAGTTATCTAAGAATTTGTTAGAAGAAATCTTAAGAACCCAATTGGTAACTACCTCTCTCTCTCTCTAATCTAAGAATCTAACTATGATTATGAACTAAATGTGACTTGCATCCTTGAGAATCTGATCCTTGGAGTATTTATAGTGCCCACAATGCTTGGTCCAAAATGCCCTTCATTAAACACGCAAAAAGACGAAACTGCCCTCGAAATTGGGACCATCCGAGCCATCGCATGAGTGGACAACAGTGGCCACACGAGTCTAGCTTGTGTGAGCTCACGTCGCCCGAACCAGGGATGTGTCGCACGAGTCTAGGCTCATGGTCACACGAGTCTGGCCTGGCTGCGCTCGAGCTCGGCCTCGACTTGTCCGACCGATCCTTGACTTCCTCATTTTCTTCATATCTTGAGTTTTAGAGCTCCGATTGACTCGATTCTTTTTTCGTTGCGACCCTATCTTCAAACCCTTCGACATGGTATATCCTCTGCCTCTATTAGAGCAATTCACAATTTCTGGACTTTTACGAACTTGCTCATCTCTTGCCGATTTTTGCTCATTTTCACTACAAAACACAACTTTCTAACCAAAATGGGTTAAATGCACAAAGTATAGCATTTTAGGGTCAAATATGAACATAAGCACTTCAAAATCTTGTAGAAATGGATGGAAAAACATGCAATTATAACCCTAATCAGAAGGATGCCATTAGATATGCTAAAAAGTATTTAAAGTGCCAACAGTTTGCTCCGAGCATCCATACCCCGGCGTAAGAATTAAAATCAGTATATAGTCCATGGCCATTTGCTAAATGGGTTATCGACTTGATCAGCCCATTCCTTCCTGGAAAAGGTGGAGTAAAATTCACAGTAGTGGCCGTGGACTATTACACTAAATGGGCATAAGCTGAAGCTTTAACGACCATAACCCAAGAAAAAATGATAAGTTTCATTTGGAAAAACTTGGTGTGAAGTTTTGGGTTGCCACAGTCGATCGTCACAGATAACAAAAGACAGTTTGATGGGAATAAGCTAAGAGACTTCTGCGCTTCATGGGACACCAAGAAACATTACTCCACACCATATCATCCTCAATCAAACGGACAAGACGAAGCCATGAATAAAATCTTAAAGCACATCCTAAAAATTCGTTTGGAAGAAAGAAAGGGCAGTTGGGCCGATGAGCTGCCGGAAGTTCTATGGACTTATAGAACATCTTATAGAACAAGTTCCGGGGAGACACCATTCACCATGGCTTTAAGAGTTGAAGCAGTCATTCTGGTAGAAGTTCAACATCGAACATGGAGGATAATATGACGAAGGAACGAATGAGGATGATATGGAAGTTGAAAAGGATTTGATTGAAGAGACAAGAACTTCGGTGGAGCTAAGAAATGCGGTCTATAAACGACGGGCGGATAAATATTACAACTCGCACGTTAAAGATAGAAAGTTCAAAGTTGGTGATTTGGTCATGGGAAGGATACTAGCAGTCCCAACGGGAGTATTTGGTCCCAGATGGGAAGGTCGGTTCAAGATAACAAATAGTTGGCCAAATGGGACGTATGATTTGGAAGATATGTAAGGCAACCCTTCGTCATACACTTGGAACGCTGCACACCTCAAGATGTTCTACCAGTGAAGACTTGTAAAATTTTTTCTTTTAAAACCTTGTGCGCCCAACATGTTTAGGGGCAAGCAGGTTCGGTTAAAAAAGAGTCAAGTTTGTAAAGCAGCATTATGTTGAATAAGAAGATGCTTCCTTTCAAAAAGAGTTTGTAGGAACTTCTTATGTTTTTTAAGCAGGTTGACGTACCAAAGAATGTCTCAAGTTATAAGCTCAAAAGACTTACAAGTCACCAGTAAAGGCAAGGTATTGAGACTAACCCTATGGATATACCAGTAAAAGGGAGTCCTTACCGATCAATAAGCCTACATCGAAAGAGATGAAAAATAAAAGGTGTAAATTTGCGATTCCGCAAAAGGAAAAGTAACACGAATCAATTAAAACACCATATACAAAAACGAGCAATAAATAACTTGGACACAAACATAAATGAAAATACCAAGTACAAACAAGTTCTATGGAAGGGAAACCAAAACGTTCATTGATGACAAAAAGGAGTTTCAAATACATGTGGGGCGCCTTCATGGGCGAAGAAGCAAAAAGTTGAAAACAAAAACAAAAAGTCCAAGGCAAAAAGTGCTAACACTCTACTGCTCGCCGGGCTGGTCGCCAGTCTGCTCGCCCGGCTGAGCGCCTGCCTGCCCGCTGCCCTGTCCAGCCTGCGCACCGATGTGCTCGCCGGCCTGGTCGCCTACCTGCCCACCAGTACCTTGAGGAGATAGACCCGGGAGGACCTCAATGGGAAATAGACCTTCAGTGTACCATGGCATCGTCCTGAGCGTCAATCTGCAAAGGTGGGTAATTCCCACCAATAATCTTAAGGGTGGGAGGCACGACACTTAGGTCAACACCCATCTCCACAAGATCCCCGATGTTAGCAACCAGACCCTCCTTGAGGGGACGCTCAGTGAGAAACTCGGTGAACTCCTTCTTCAAGGCTTCCCAAGGGTCCTCATTCTCACCAACAGCATGGTGATAAGCTCGAAGGTTCTCAGTGAATGCGTAAACGAATCCAAAGTCAGAAGACTCGGCCCAGATGTCAGCCACGATATCGGCAGTATAGCAATCAGTATGTTCAGCCTTATGCTCGACCAGCTGGGTCCGGGTAGCTTGGAGTTTCCTCTCCAATTCTGCAACTTTCTCTCAGGCTACCCGACCCTCTTCCAACTGGGCCCGCATACTTGCTAGCTCGGCGCGAAGACCATCAGCCTCAGCTTTGGCTCTCTCAACACTTGTAAGTGCAGACTTCTCAGCATCCAACGAAGCCTTAGCCTTGGACTCCAGGATGCCCATCTTTTTCTGTGCATTGTCCCTCTCAATCCTCAAAGTATCGTTCAACATAGCATAGGATTTCTCCAGTATTAGAACTTGCTCGATAGCACGTTGAGTGGTCATGAGGGCACCGTTTGAGTGATGCATAACGGTGCGGATGTTGTCCGTCACCGACTGGTGTTGCATGATGGCATCCTGGGGCTGTGTCCAATGACGGGTGGTGGCCTCAATGGCCCTTCGAACAGGACCCTGGAGTTCGTTGAGAGTCTTGGGAGGCCGGGCAAGTGCAAACTGATGCACAGCTTCACTTCGGTGAAGGTAGTGCGATAGATCATACCTGTGGGAAGGACATACAAGAAATACTTAGAAAAATTTTGTAGAAAAATTTCTAAGTATAGATATGTTAAGAGTTGAAAGTCTTACCCTGCTGCCCGGTCCTGGTCCCATCCTAGATAGGAGATGTCCGATAGTTGCCCCACGGAGCGTATGGGGGTAGGGGCAGTAGAGGTGCCGACAGAGACTGGGAGTATAGGTTCTGAGACCTCAGCGCGACCTGAGCCTCCGGAGCCCGAGGCTCTCGTAGTCCTTGCCCTCTTGGCAGCTTCACCTTCACGCTCGATGCGTGAACCATCGCCTCACTGCAAGCGACGACCACCACTGGGAGAGCCACTAGGGGCTTCAACGTCATCAATGCGAGGAGCCCTAGGAGGAGCAGCAGATCGAGTGCTTGGCCCGGTGCCTGCACCCTTCTTTGCCTGGACCGCCTTTTGAGCAGCCAACACTACGGATGGGGATCCCTCTTGGTTCTCACCATTCCAAACCTTTGGTTCAAGGCCTGGAAAGATGGAGGGATAACAATAGTAACTTCTACAGCTGCAAACATCAAGAAACAAGAAAAGAGTTAGAAAGAATTTCAAAATGCAAGTTAACAGTTCAAAGAACGTAACGAACATACCTGCGGGATGAGCAGCTTGAGCATGTAAGTGGTGAGGAGTTGTGATCAACCCTGACGCGATGCGGCAACTGGGCTTGTTCAGGTACTCGAACGTCCTATCCTTCTTGTTCCGACGGCAGACAAGGATGTAAGTAAACTTGAACTCCTCAGACAAGCTCCTCCTCTTCCAACGCTGAGGAGTCAAGCCTGCAACATAAAGGACAAGACATTAGACACGATATCGAAAAATAACATCCCAAGTACAAACAAGTCCTACGCTGCAACTCGCCAAACTCAGTAGGAGACATGATGCGTCCCCCAAGTCCTTCATTATTGTCCGCGGCACGCCAGTCTTCGCCGATGAAGAAGAATTGCTCCTTCCAGTCCTTCACCTTATTGGGCAATCCTTCGAGGATTCTCATATCAGTCCTTGCCTTGAGGTAATAATAACCTTGACCTTACTCGGAACACTTGCTAAGACAGAGGGCATAGTTCACCTCTTGCGGAGTTAGGCGGTCCTTATACTTCTCCAAGGCAAAGACCGTGAAGAGAGATAGCAGGTACGTCCAGGCATTGGGTGTAAGCTGTGTAATAGCTAAACTCGTGGTTTCCAAGAAATGCCTAGTAAGTGGATGTAAAGGTAAGGTCACTCCAGCGGCTAGTGTGTGCATGTTGATAGCCGTTAGTCCCTCTGGAGGGCAATCAACCCTCTCATTCTTCTGCGGAGCATACATCGTCACATCACATAGAATATGGTACTCTCTTCTGATGCTGTCGAGGTCATCCTCATCAATAATGCTCACCACGGTGTTTGCCTTGAAGATGGTACGTTCATCCTCTTTGAGATCATGATATTGTCGAGGAGGAGTAGGGAAATCACCCGCGTGTCATTCATAATACGCTCTCCAGTCGAACTCTTGCTCGATACCCTCAGGGATGGACCTCTCCGACATATGAGGTTGCGGGAAGCCTACGGACTCGAACCACTCGGTGATAGAGTCATCGTCATCATCACTACTGGAGAGCACCTCAACAGCCTCCTGATCATCATCTTCTAGGAGAGCAGCAGGTTGCTCGACTACCTGCTCGCCAGGATGCTCGCCCAGCTGCTCGCCAGGTTGCTCGCCCCCATCCTCCAATGGGCTAGCAACTTCTACTATCTCAGGTTCGTATCCCGCCATATGCACGGATGAAAGGCCAGTGATTTGACCACCTCCCTCCACCGGTCGTTTGCCCGGATTCCAGTGAGAAATAGTACGGCTTGAAGACGAAGACATAGAGTAATAGGAAGAGGAAAGAAGTTTGTCCTAGGAGTGTGCTAACTATTGATTGGAAATTCCATCACCAAGATTCCGATCGAATGCGGCCGGGGAAATCCGATGAACAAGCATAAGAAAGGGGAATTTTAAAGATCGACAGAAAAAAGAAGATAATGCAAAAATAAGAAATAAAGGAAAAAGAGAAACTACCTTTGGTTAAATCTCCAGATTGCCACGAGAAATAGGATGGGAGCACGAGGGACGCTGGAAACGGGAAGGAAATGGGAGAAATGCCAGAAAAGCTTGAAGATTCGGGTTACCAGAAAATTTCAGAAAAAGGTCGAGTAAAGAAGAAGATGAATAGTGAAGGAAATGGTTATTTATACTTTAGGGTTAAAAGAAAAAGGAAGAAGAAATTTCGGGGGCTATTTTGCAAAGAATTTGAAAAAGTTTTAAATGGGCGCGTCTTTTCGTGTGACTGATTGGCACAGTACACAAGGAGACGCCTCGTTGTCCGAAATGTCTACTCAAAGCCCAGGCTGGAGAACGAACAAAAATTCAAGAACTTGGGCCGAGCACGAAGCCGAGCACCATGTTGCTAGCCAAGATGCTCGCCAAGTTGCTCTCCAACACAGTATATCATTCCAACATATACTTTGATAAAGAAGAATCTAATCAAAGCATGTACTGAGGGGCAAATGTTGATAAAAGGAGTTAATTCCAATGATTGAAAAGAGATTAAGTACATGTTGCCCGCCAACATGCTCACCAGGATGCTCGCTGGTATGCTCGCCTAAGCCCAGAGATGACAAGGCAAAGAGCCCACGTGGCCACTCCTCAGTTGCTCGCCTAGGTGCTCACTAGGTTGTTCGCCAGTTTGCTCGTCCAAGTCTTGGGTGACGAAGCAACAAGCCCCGTGACGAGGACCAAGTTACTCACCTCATTGCTCGCCAGCTTACTTGCCTGACTCAGCGGTGGCGAGGCAACAAGCTATGGAGCCAAGCCCAAGCTGCTCGCCCCACTGCTCGCCACGCTGCTCGCCTGAATGCTCGCCCTTCGCTCTAAGGAATAAAGACACAGATATCCAAGGGCTTACAAGGAGTGCGTAGGTCAGTTAGGTTAAGGTTAGTGGATCAAGTGGTCAAGAGGATGACAAGTGGGGGACACTTGTCACCTCCAGAAGCCATGTGGCCTAAAATCATGCCACCTCACCCTTACAAGGGTATAAATAGGTGAAATGAGCTCATTTGTAGGGATCTGATTTTCCTAATACGAGAAATACATTACAATATTCCAACCTCTACATTTCTCTCTATAATTCATATAACTATTCCAAATTATATCTTTGATTATTGTTTGGGTAATTCCCTAAGATCAATTAGCCACATAAACTTTCAATTAAAAGAATTGCTCAACAAAGGGCACTTTGGTCTAAGCATTGTGGGTACTATAAATACCTCAAGGATCAGATTCTCAAACCATCTTTCATTATCATTCATTAGTCTTAGATCATTAGGTAGTTTTAGTGAGAGAATTAGGAAGTTACCAATTAGATTAGAAGTTAATTTTCTATCTTCAATCTTCAATTACTTTTAATCCATCCGTTAGATTGTTAATCCATTTTTTGCATTTGATTCCCATTGAATTTCCTACATTTGTATGGTTCGATTTTGCATTTTGAGCTTTGGATCAAGAGTTAGCATTAGAAGGTTTTTGGATTGCTTTTCAATTTCTCCAGCAATTGGTAAGATTCTTGTATTTTCTCTCATATTAGTGTTAATTATGTTTGTCTTTAGCTTAATTGTTGTTTCAGATACCTAATTAGCCATGGGCTAATCCCTTGTTGCATTGGTGTATGATCATTATGTTGTAGTTTTGTGTTCTATTAATCCTATGCATGGATAAGTGATCTGGATGGATTAATTCTCTTATTTGATGAATTGTTTGAATACTTGGTGTAATCAATTGGATGTTTAGAGCCTAAGTGGGTTAGCAACACATGAGAATTAAGTTAATTCATAGAAGTACTTGATTGAATGTTGTGCATACCAAGTGTTTGTATTAATGCTTTTATTTCAATAAGAATTGCTAGAAGGTAAGACCTCTCAAATGGAGTATTGGGTATTGTCAAAGAGATCTAGACATTCGATAGAGCCCTTTAGCTTGTGTTGTTAGAGAGATCTAGACACTTCTTAGAATTATAGCTTGATTAAGACATCTAGTGACCTTTTGCATGCTAGGATGGATAGGATACTAGGTGAACCATAGTAGAATTACTCCAATGCACAACTCACACTCACTTGCTCATCTTTCTAAGGTGATAGTTAGATTTTACTTTGCTTTGTTGAAGTAGATAGAAACCAAGACCCATTCTTGTTTTTCACTAGCTATTAACCTTTGTAAACATTCAATACTTGCTCTACATCGCATCGTTTCTCTGTGTTTGATATTTTTATTACTTGGTCAACTTGCAGAATATATAACGTCCACGTACACTTTCGTGAAAGCTCATGATTTTGGCAAACAACCCCTGGGCATTTTACAAGTCCCAGTCCTTACCCACCAACCATCTCACAAACTGAGGGGTTTGGCTTTCTGGATTCCAACTAAAGGTGTGATAATCCTTGCTAACAAATCAAAGCTAATGATAAGGATTATCACTCTAAGTAAAAATACAGATTTGATTCCTACTACAACACTAGGGAAATTTAAATTGCAGAGTGTTGCTTGAAGTGTGCTTTGAGCAATTGGAATCTGGAGATTTTCAATTGCTTGAAAATTTCCCGTAACCTTGAATGGGTGCAAGGTTATCTATATTTATAGAGAGATTCAAAATAGATCCATTGGAGGAGTTCTTTTCGAATCTTTCTATGTTAGGTAGGTGCAAGGTAACTAGTACTTGGTTGACCTTTTCCAATGCTTAAAAAGGAAAATATGTGGTCGCCGCATGCGGTTCTGAGGAACATTAAATACGGCACATACTCTGTACATGTGTTGTCAACATATGATTGACTCTTCATTAAAACAACTAGTTCTTGATGTGACTTCATCCTTTGTCGTACATTTAAAACTCTGAGTGTCTTGCACTTTACTCAGGTCAAATGTTTATCTTATCCGGAGCTGCTGACATTCCTTTTGTCCTCAGGTGTTAACGAAAATGTTAACTACCATTACTCCAGTAGGCTTTTAAACATGGCCTTATGAGTGTTTGTAGATGAACGCTCAGCCTGACTGCTCAGGCTATGTCCGCCTTCACTGAGTATATCCTGACTTAAGCATGCTTAGAGTACTCAGTAGGAACATCATCAGTGGGATTTCTCAGGATCGTCTTCGACGGGCTTCTGGACGAACCTCAGGTTCTTCTGGGATCAGCTTTAGGTCAAGAGTCTTCAGGACAATCTTTGACCTTAAGGATTGAACACCTCTTAGACTTGGGATCTTTGGGATGTCTCCATCAATCTTCAGTCTTCAATGTTTTCCCCTGAGCTGATTACTTGTGAATAGGAAGCCTATTCTAACCGGACTAGTCCTGAGCTAAACAATCCTGAGTAACTAAACTTAGGCAAATCATCAGGGGTTTTGGAATCTGAATCAAAACACTCAGATTATATCCCAACATATATCATTCGTGATGTCATCAGAGACGCATGGATAAGGAACCAGGAGTTCAGAAGCTTGTGTCTCAGGGCAATTCCCATCTTCTACCAATGCATTGAGAAGGAAATGTGTTGGATCGGTAGCGCTGAGTAGAACTGATGTACTATCCTCGCAAACCAACACGGGTATTTTCTAGCGTGCTTATGTCTTCACTCGCACACACCCTGAGAACTTCCCAGGGGGTCACCCATCATGAAATTGCTCTAAGCCAAGCACGCTTAACTTTAGAGTTCTTTCACAATGGGCACAAGAAAAGAAGATGCACCTTGTTGGTATGAGTAGTACAATCAATTCCTTTAAACCCAATATCTAGCTTCAGCGCCACGGGTGGCACGCAACTATGCCTTTAATCGAGTGAACGAGTGGACTTGAGCGCAGCTCGCCTCCAAGGCAGGGACTGCTAGGATTTCTCCCTACAATCCCCCCCCAGCAGTAGCCTGACTCAGCGCCACGGGCGGCACGCAACTATGCCTTTAATCGAGTGAACGAAGTGGACTTGAGCGCAGCTCGCCTCCAAGGCAGGGACTGCTAGGATTTCTCCCAACAATCCCCCCTAGCAGTAGCCTGACTCGAAGCCAAACATACCACTATTTGCGCCATGGGGGACTCGAACCGGTGACCTATGCTCTGATACCAATTGTTGGATCGGTAGCGCTGAGTAGAACTGATGTACTATCCTCGCAAACCAACATGGGTATTTTCTAGCGTAGTTATGTCCTCACTCGCACACACCCTGAGAACTTCCCAGGGGGTCACCCATTATGGGTCGTTTCTAGCGTACTTATGTCCTCACTCGTACACACCCTGAGAACTTTCCCGGGGGTCACCCATCATGAAATTGCTCCAAGCCAAGCACGCTTAACTTTAGAGTTCTTTCACAATGGGCACCAGAAAAGAAGATGTACCTTGTTGGTATGAGTAGTACAATCAATTCCTTTAAACCCAATATCTAGCTTCAGCGCCACGGGCGGCACGCAACTATGCCTTTAATTGAGCGAACAAGTGGACTTGAGCGCAGCTCACCTCCAAGGCAGGGACTGCTAGGATTTCTCCCATCAAAATGCTTAAACTCAATGCCCAGCCAGAGCTTCCTGAGATCGAGAACTTCGAGACTCCAATGGATGCCAAGGGCAAACCAGATTTGAGGGCTATCAACAAGATGTGGATTGATCTGATCATCGCATTTTTTGAGAATCTGGCAGACAAGTCCCCTCAAGTCTTGAAGAGGATTGAGAAGATGTTATTGGAATGGATTCAAGTACCAGTAGAGGAAAGAAAAGTCTATTGTGATAAGAGTGGTAATAGACCAGCTGAGTCAGCTGCAGATAAGTACTTGTAACTTGTATCTTTCTCTTCTTCGTCTTAATAAAATATTTATATATTTAGACAACTTCTAGTTGTCAGGTGCATTTACATTTCTGTCTAAAGGATTTTATATAAAGTTCTTCTTCTTTGTCCTATTACTTGAATAAAATGTTTAAGTATTTGATCTCAGCTGAGTAGGATTTTAATATCATCAAAAAGGGGGAATTTATTAGGATCTGATGTTACTGTTTTGATGATATGAAAACTTACTTGGTTTGTAACAGGGTCAGTTGAACCTGTTAGTCAACTGATGAGTAGTCTAGGATTAGATATGTATTATGTAAAGGGGAACCTTGCAACCTAAAAGAACTAAGAATGCATGTAGAGAAGAAGGTCAGCTGAAATCAAGACTTAGCCGATACTCGAAGACAGAAGACCAAGACAGCTGATGCAATCGAAGATGAAGTTGAACTCAAAAAAGAGAAAGAATCCAGCTGAATAGCCGTGTGCAGTCAAGATGAGGACCAGATCAGTTGAGGACTACCAAGACCAGTTGACTACCACTTAGATCAGCCGAGTACTTCACTATCAGCTGAGGTCCGCAACATCAGCTGAGATCTGCGCCATTCCAGCAGAGGATCAACCAGACCAGCTGAGCTCGTCTTAACTACTGCTTTGAAGACTTGTCCGAGCTGAAGCCAATCAAGTCAGGGGATAAAATCAAGCAACGATAAGATGATTTCCAGAATTGAAGACAATCAATCAAGGGAACAAACTTGATTGATTATCAAGCTGATATTTGAAGATCTTCCAGAAATCAAGAAGTGTATCAATCAATCACGCTGATTGATTGAGTCTAGATTTATAGGCGACTTTAATACTTGTCAATCAACAACGGCTAGTTACTCAGTCAATATAAATAGGAGTACAAGTGAAAAAATTCTTAACGATTCTACGCAATTTTAGACTTGCAGAAATGCTGTAGAATTTCTGTTGTACTCAAAATACTCTCAAACACGTAAATTAGTTTTTAGGCTTTAGAGAAGTTGTGTTAGTTGCTAGTTTGCACTAACGTTTGTAGAGAATTTGTACCCTCAAAGTTCGTGAGTAAGAGAATGAGAAGGATAATAGACAGACCCACAATTCATGTTGAATTCTAGAGTATGGAGTAGGATTTAATCCGAACCACTATAAATCCTCGTGTCCTTTGCATTTATTTCTTGCTTTACTTACTTGTGCACCAATAACTCTAAAAGGTTTTTCAGAAGAACATTTCCACACAAATCATTCACTAGCGCACTCAACAAGTTTTTGTTGCTTTTTAAATCAGACAACTATCAAGGAAGTCTGTTGTTTTTATACAAAGGCCAAAAATGAAAAAGTTTTTAGTGACTCAGAAGTCTATTCAACCCCCCTTTCTAGACTTGTTTAAAGTCCATTACCCTTAAAACCTGTTTTAGGGACCAACAATATATAGTGAAATAGATTATAAAGCTGATTATTTATATATTTATTAAAATTAGTATCATTAAAATGATCAAGAAACATGTGTATATACGTAACCGTGTTAATAAATGGTAAAAAAAGACTGCAATGATGATTATTATGCAGTTTTAACGAAGGTGATTATTTACCAATTTTATATATTTTTTTTAATTAAAACGATTATCAAATGTGTAAGATCAAGTAATTTATAATTTAATTAAAATATTTTTATTAAAAATGATTACAAAGATGATTAATTTATGATTTATTTAAAAATATTTTAATTAAAATGATTGAGTAGCATATACTTATGTACTCGTGTTAATAAATAGTAAAAAAGATTACAAAGTGATTATTTTATAATTTATTTAAAAATAATATAATTAAAAATAACATTTTCTATCTAATTATAATAATTAGAGAGTATATACAATGAACAATTAAAAACATATGTAATAAGGAATAAAATATATATATATATATAATAAAATATATAAATACATATACAAAATAGTTTAAAATATAATAATCAAATCATCTAGCTCAAATGGTTAGACACAACACGTAAGATCTCTTCTATACTTAGAGATCACATGTTCGAGCCTTCATGGGAACAAAAACGGCATCTTCTGCGCGAAAATAGTGTTGTGAAATACGAAAAAAATAATAATTTAATTTTCTATTAGAGAGCGGTTCATAACCGCTTCTAAGTGAATAAAAAAAAATAGTCTTAGTGGTGAACACTTGGAGTCTCTACGAGGTGTTTTAGAGAGCGAATTATTAACAACTCTCTGAACTTAGAGATTTGTCACTTGGAAAGCTCTTATAATATATATAATAATAGTAATAATGATACAAGAATATTGTACCTTGAGTATATTATGTGCCTTATTCGCAAAGCAACAAGAATAAACACAACTATATGAAGATTAGATCAGAAAAAGTAAAGAACGCTCAAAATTGTCCATTTTTCTATTGTAAGTGATTAGACTTAAAGAGAGCTTGTATTGCTTTGTAAATATTGTGCCATCTATGTTATGATAATGAGAGACCATATTTATACATTGTGAATACAAGATGGAGATTCCACGTCGCATGTGGTCCAAAGGCAGTTGAGCCTTGAATTGTGGTTGTATCATGGTGCCAGAGGCCAGTCCTTTGGACAATACACAGCCAATAGATGAATGTCATGTAAGATAATAATTAACAGAAAAGTACGATATGGCAGTTTTAGCAGAATGCTGAGATAATAGACTTAAGTCCTTTCTTAATTCTGATGTTCCTCTTGCAACTTGATGATACTCACTGGTTACCAATCACTACAAAAAATTCGTGATTTACCGACCGAAAAGCGGTCGCTAAATAGATATACCGACCGATTTATCGACCGAACGCGTTGATCGATAAAATAGTGGTCGCTAATATTTAGTGACCGAATTCCGAATCGATCGCTAAATTAGCGACCGTCTAAACGGTCGGTATATAGTCGCTTAAAGAACCGGGTCTTGACCCGTTTTGGGATATTACCGACCGTCACATCGGTCATTAATTATATAGATTACCGACTGGGAAGACGGTCGTAAATTATAATTTATATTTTTTTAAAATTTTTATTTTCTATTTAGCGACCGCCATATCGGTCGGTAATTTATATAATTACCGATCAATGTGCCGGTCGCTAATTATTATTTATATTTTTAAATTTTTAATTAGCGACCGTAGGATCGATCGGTAATTATATAAATTACTGACCGATATGGCGGTCGCAAATAATAATTTTTATTTTATGTTTATATTCACGCGGTCGCTAAATAATGTCACGAATTTTTTTTTTTGGGGGCCAAGGTGGTTCGAACCCAGACCTCCAGCATGGCTCAGCAGGGCGCGAACCACTTGGCCCAGGTCCCAGCAATGTAATTTATGCACCCCACCTTTTATTTGAGCCTTACATGGCTCAGATTTAATTCCCCAATATTCGGGCAGGGGAGGAATCGAACACGTGACCTCTGGGCAACTCAGAGGTGGCGTGTACCACACGGGCACTTGTCGTTATTGTTTATTTTTATGCAATTAATTGTATATAACTCCAAATTGAGTCACGTTTTTTATAAAGTGCTTCTAATTAAATAAGTATTGTTTCTACTTTGTTTATGTATATATATATTTCATTACATATTATAATGTTACAAATTTATTATTTAATATTACAAAAATTTATTAATTTGTTCATTTTTTTGCAATTAATTGAGTCACATTTTTTTAAAATGCTTCTAATTAATTGCTTGTTGGTGCTAATTTATTTATGTATATATATATATTTCAAAAAATATTATAATGTTGTAAATTTATTATTTAACATTACGAAAATTTATTAATTTTTTCAATTTAAAAATACAAATACAATTTGTTCAAAATTATCACTTTCTTTGGCTTTTTTTTAATTACCTCATCAAAATATTTTCTTTTTTGTTTCTAATTTGTATATTATAATTGTTGATAGAATTTACTAATCGTGTTCGTTTATGTGGCTATTATATCGTATTAATTCTACCAAACAATAATCCAAGATTTTGTGTTCTTGGATATAATAGAGAGAGAGAGTGGAGAATTAGAGAGAGAAAGTTGTTGTGTATTATAATTGGGATTGGATTGAATTATTATGTAATAGTTACAAGAGAGGTCTTATTTATAGGTGTGCGGGTGTGAGATAGTACCTTACGAGCCTATTTGGCTTCCGGTGTCGACGAAGGTCCGTAACTTTCGTCTTGTTCCCTCACCTTGCTCCCTTTACAATGCCTCATTCTACTACATACACTTGTCCTATTTATATATCCGCTATCCGAGTCCCTCAACAGGACGAGCACTTGGGCGAGCTCTTTCCTGAGTGGAGGCCTTCAGGTTAGGCGAGCTACCTGGCGAGCTCCTGGGCCTTTAGTGTAGGGTTGGGCTTCGGCTCGGCCTCTGTGCTCGCGGGCGAGCTAACCCTTAGTGGGCGAGCTCCCTCGCGAGCTCCTCTCTCTTGTCTGGTCGATAAGTTGGCCTCTGGCCTCCGGGGTCCGGGCGAGCTCCCCTCCACCTCGCCGAGCTCCAGTGACCTGCCCAGTCTTCACAATTATACCGACGCCAATCGTGTTAGCTCGCCTTGTCAACATTTGCCCCCCAGCTCGCACACATCATGATTTATCTAATGTGTGAGCGGGCTGGTTTGTTTCTGCGACAAGGGTCCGAGTAACGGCGAGCTCCATTTGGGCAGGAGGCGAGCTCCTTCACGGCGGTTACTCAGCCGATGTGGTGTGAGAATCCAGGCGTCGTGCACGCCTTTTCAGGCATCATTTCCCGCGCCCATCATGGCCATCTTTCAATTTTTTTGCAAAATGGTCCCTGTACTCCTCGCATATTCGACCTCGCCCCGATGTCTATAAATAGGTGAAGGTGAGTCCATTCTTCACTTTTACACTTTCGAACTTTCAGAGCTCTTTTTCGGCGAACGGCACCTCTGCTCCCGTCGAAGTTTCAGGTGCTCTCCAAGGTAGAAAACCCATTTCTCTTCCGCTTCTTATTTCTTTCTTTCGATTTCTTTAAGTTCTTGGGAATTTTGGACGTTCCCTCGTGGCTTTTGGACTTTCCCTACCAATACCGTACCGTGACTCCGGCAGCTGGGCTTTTTGGACCGTTTGAGGATTTTTTTTCAGACTTCATTGAGATCATGTCGACTCACGAATCAAGTGAAACTCTCCCCAGTCGTAACCCTGGGAAACAGCTAATGGTTGAGGATGAGCCGACTCTCCGAATGGACCTGATAGTGATCGGCTCTAGCTCCGAGGCTACCTCGGAAGCTCGCCCAGGTCCTGGCGAGGTCCGTCCTGGTTCGGAGGAGGGGGCTTCCAGCCCCCTTTATCGCAAGGTATGGGAGGAAGGCGAGGAGGTCGCCCCTGAGGAAAGGGTTGCCAGCGGCAACGAAGGGCCCGTTGAGGCTGGTGAGGAGGTTGCCGAGGTCGGCAGGGAGGCCGCCGATGTAGGCGAGGGGGAGGGCGACCTGGAGGAAGTTACGGTTGAGTGGTTCCGCTCCATCGGTTTCCCAGAGCCTCAACTGATTGAACACTAGGTTTCTGATGAGGTCGTTCACCTCTTTGATTGGGCGAGCTTCGAACCTCTCGGGTGAGAATATCGGGATGCGGCGAAAAAATCCGATTACAAGGCAAGTGAGGTTGCCAGTGTTATCCACGAGTACCAGTTCCCCCATCTTTGTGAGTAATATCGGATCCCGCTTGACGTCTTCCTATACGCCCCGAGGAAGGACGAGCAAGCTGATGCACCTCCGGCGGCATTGACGGCTATTAATGTGCACACCCTTGAGGCCGGGCTAACTTTGCCCCTACACCCGATTATTGGCCGGTTCCTGTTTGACAAAAATCTCGCCATCACCCAGCTCACCCCAATGCCTGGAGTAGTTTATTGGCGGTGCTGGCGGTCTTCGGGCTGGAGGGGTACGAGAATCGGCTGACTACCATCGAGATCAACGAACTCCTTGCCGTAACTCGGCAAGTGAACGATGGCCAGGGGTAATACTACGTCTGAGCTCACCCGGGGGAGAAATTCTTGGGGGTCCTCCCGAACAAGGTCCGCGACTGGAAGCAGTTGTTCTTCTTTGTGGGTGGAGACTGACGAGCTTCGATGAGCTATTCCGGGCAAGGAGAACGGATCCCAACCCCCGATGAATACGGGGAGGCCAGCTGTAGGTCGCCTACTTGGTGTGTGTGGGTTGAATTAGATTTACTAATCTAATTCTTTCCTTTTTGCAGGTTTGAAGCATCATAAGTTGAGTCGCGGCAAACCCGAGACGTCCCTTGAATTTGACGTGGTACGAGCCGTCTGCTACCTGAGGAGTCAACAAGATCGGGACATCGCCCACTTGACTAAGCACCACTGCTTGAGGCTCGCCGGGCTCCTCACCTTGCCTCACCACCTCACGATCCAAGGTCCCGAGCTTCCAGGTTTACAACTCTTTCTAGCTCGCCCGTTTGGGGGGGTAGCTCGCCCGAGATACTAACTGTTTAATCTTTTATCTCTTGCAGACGCTAGCAGGGTCGCCTTTCCAACCATCGAGATCCCGGACTCCTACCAAGAGGTAGCTCGCCGCTTCGCGATGGGTCAACCCCGCCCGAATAAACTTGCCCCGCCCTCGTTGCTCGCGTTGGACGCGAGCAAGAAAGTAAAGCTCGCCCAGGTGGGGGGCGAGGTGGGTGGATCCGGGGCTCAAAAGGGAACAACCAAGGACCCAACGAAGGCGAAGGCAACTGAGGTCGCCAAGACCAGTCGAGGCGGGGGATAAGCTGGCACTACCTCCGAGCAGGGCCACGGGAAGAGGGGCCTTCCTAGAGGTGACGGGTCCCGAACAGGCGATGAGGACCCCCTAGGTCGCAAGAGGACGAAGTACGCTGGCCTGCACGATGAGGACTCTGACCCGGTCGAGCGAGCTCTGGCGAGGTCTGGACAAGGTGGATCCGCCCAGTCCATTACTCCGTTGGCAGCCACACCTACACGGAGCTCGCCACATTCCCCGTCTTCTTTCGGGGTTCAGGCTAACGACGACACACTCCTGGGCTTGGACCCCGAGCGAGTCCAGTAAGTAGCTCGTTACTTTGATTCCAGTTATATGTTTGTTTTATCTTTCCTTTCTAACTCTTAACTATTGTGACATCGCAACTATGCCCCCATTGCGCATCCCAGCCAACACGAGGCCATTAACGCTTATGAGAGGTCTCGCTCCCTGACCTCGATGCGGAGTCTCCCTCCGGGTCTAGTGCGCAATGTGGTGAGTGAGGTGCTGAGGTTTTGGTCCACCCCCAGGTGGTGACCATCAACGGTCAAAACTTGAACGAGAATCTTCTTCTTTCGGCCCATTATGCAAGCGGGTTACTGCTTGCGAACCAAAAGGCGTTGGAGCAGGAGGCCGAGCTGGAGGCAGGTCGCCAAGGGAAGAACAAGAGGGTGATCGCCATGGCGGAGTCCGCCGACAAGGCCAAAAAGCTGGCGAAGCTCGCCGAGGAGAAGGCTGCCGCATCTTTGGCCGCTGAGCAAAGCGCCCTAAAGCAGCTTGCCGACCTCCAACGGAAGCTCGTCGGGCTCGAGCAGGAGGCAGAAGCCAAACTCAAGGCCAAGGAAGAAGAGCTCGCTGAGAAGCTCGCCCGAGAGGTTGATCAGCACAACCTGACAAAGAGGAAGCTGGAGCTCCAGCGGGGTCTGGCCAAGGGTGTGGATGAGGAGTGCGCGAGGTTGGGGGCCGAGCTCTCGGCGAAGGTGAATGAGGTCGTCGAGCTCCGAAACAATGCCCCTTCCTCGGCTAACTTGGTGGCCACAAAACCTGAGGCCTCGGATCGGGGCTTCGTGCAATGCCGTGGACAGGGTCCCCTTTCCCGACGACGCCGAGCTGGACATCGGCGACCTCCCAGAACTTGGGATTCCTTTGGATTTTGTCCCGGCACGGTTCAAGATCATCAATACGATCCTTTGGGAGGGGCACCTTCGTGACCTTGGGCACTTCGGCCTTTGCCTTCGAGCATTTTGATTATAACGTTTGGGACCTTGGCCCCTGCGTATTACGAGGATTCGAACACTGGGTGGATCATGGACTTTCGAGCAGTGGGCGAGCTATGGGAACTCGCCTAGCTGGCGAGCTGTATGAGCTCGCCCAGCTCACATGACTTGGCAACTTTTCTGACTTGATAAATTTTCCCGACTTCTTATAGCAGCGTAATTTACATTGGCCGCCATCAACATTTCTGATGCGAACCTTCATCTAATCTATTACAGGGTCCTGGTCTATTGATAAAACTTTTTTAGATGCGCCGCACTCCAGGTGTATGACGAGGCGTTGCCCTCTGCATCTTCGAGGTCGTAGGTGCCATTTGGCCAGGCTGTGGTGACCCAGAATGGTACTTCCCAATTTGACCCAAATACACCCGATGGGGCCATCAATTTCTTTTTCAGTACTAGATCCCCAACTTTGAACTTTCGGTCTCGGACCTGGGAATTGTAGTACTTTTCGGCTCTATGCTTGTAGGTGGCGTTCTTCATTTCTGATGAAGCTCTGGTCTCTTCGATTAGATCATTCTCTACTACCAAGGCTTCATCATTCTTTTCTTCATCGAATCCTACCACTTTCCAAGTCTTGTTTTGGACTTCGACGGGCACTACTGCTTCAGTCCCGAAGGCTAAGGCAAACGGTGTCTCTCCGGTGCTGGCTCGGTATGATGTTCTGTAAGACCATAGGACCTTCGGGAGTCCGTCTGCCCAGCTACCTTTCTTATCTTTAAGGCGGAGCTTCAGTATGTGTTCCAGAATTTTGTTAACCGCCTCGACCTGGCAGTTTGACTGTGGATGGTATGGCGTCGAGTAGTGCTTCTTGATGTTCCATGAACTACAGAAGTCTCTCAACTTTTGGCCGTCAAACTGCCTTCCATTATCCGTGATGATCGACTCCGGGAGTCCAAATCGGCAGATTAGGCTCTTCCAGATGAACCCGATCATCCTCCCGTGTGTTATCGTTGTAAGTCTTCGGCTTCAGCCCACTTAGTGTAATAGTCTACTGCTACAACAACAAAGTTTACACCGCCTCTGCCAGGTGGAAATGGGCTGATCAAGTCGATACCCCATTTTGCAAAAGGCCACGGGCTGAAGACCGACTTCAGTTGGTTGGCCGGGGAGTGGATGTTAAGTGCGAAGAGTTGACACTTTCGACACTTCCGGGTGAAGCTAATGGCATCCTTGCGAAGAGTGGGCCAATAGTACCCTTGTCTGATCGTCTTGTATGCCAAGGCCTGCCCCCCAGCGTGACTTCCGCAGATTCCTTCGTGAATTTCTTCTAACACTTCGAACCCTTGTTTCTTAGATAGGCATTTGAGCAGAGGTAGAGAGAATCCACGTTTGTAGAGTGGGCCATCCAGCAGCGTATATCTGGCAGCTTGCTTTACTAGCCGACTGGCTTCCCAGGTGTCTACGGGGATTGTTCCGGTCCTTTAAGTATTTTTGGATAGGGGTGCACCAATCTTCACCATCTTCACTGTCCTCCTGCCCCCCACTCGAGGTCTGACTTACTTTGTAATCGGACATCGAGGGGTTCTTCAGCTTGGTGATTACAACCTCCGTGAATTCGGCTTCGCCGTTACTGGTAGCTAGCTGGGCTAGGGCATCTGCTTGCGTGTTTTCCAGCCGCGGTATCTGATTGATGTAAACCTGCGTAAACATCGAGATCAGATACGCAGCTATCTTCTGGTAGGTCATCATCTGCTGGTCCTTTGCCTCATACTCCCCCCAGACTTGGGATATTATTAGCTGGGAATCTCTGAAAACTTGAAGATTGGTTGCCCCCACAGCTAATGACAGCCTAAGTCCAGCTATCAAAGCTTCGTACTCCACCTCGTTGTTGTTCGCTCGGAAGTCGAACCGGATCGCAGAGGTGAAGACTTGTCTATCTGGGCTGATTAGGACCACTCTGGCTTCTGCTGCTGTGCTGGTTGATGACCCGTCCACGTAGAGATGCCACAGAGCTATACGCCCCCTCGTCGGATCTTGTGGGAAAGTCAGCTCAATGATAAAGTCAGCGAGTGCTTGTCCCTTGATCGTTGTTCGGGGTGCGTAGGTTATTCCGTATTGGCTAACTTCTAGTGACTATTTCAGCAGACGTCCGGCGGTGTCCGGCCGTTGTAGTATTTGCATTAGTGGGAATGTTGTCAACACCTCCACCGGGTGGTCGAAGAAGTAGGGCCTTAATTTTCTAACACTCATCACCAGTGCATAAGCTAGCTTCTCTGTCGGGGTATACCGCAATTCAGCTTCGTGCAAGACTTGGCTTACGTAGTACACTGGTAGGTGTGTTTTCGCCTCTTCTCGGACCAGGACGGAGCTAATGGCAACCTCTGACGCAGCCAGGTAGAGGTATAACTTCTCTCCCGGTATTAGCTTCGATAGGACCTGCGTATCTGCCAGGTATGTTTTAATGTCTTCAAAGGCTCGTTTGCATTCGCTTGTCCATACGAAGTGGTTTTTGAGGTGGAGCTTGTTGGCTTTGGCCGCCTCTTTATACCTTCGTGTGTTTGCCTTGATTGCCTCAAAAAATGGACGGTTTCAATCACCGGACCTGGAGATGAATCTATTCAAGGCTGCTATACACCCGGTTAACCTCTGGATTTTTTGCACGAAATTGGGTACGCCCATCTCGACTATGCATTGGACCTGTGTGGGGTTGACCTCGATTCCTCGCTGGCTCACCAGGTGCCCCAGGAACTTTCCTGAATGTACGCCGAAGCTAGTTTTCTTGGGGTTCAACTTCATGTTGTAGTGGCGTAGTATGTCGAAGGTCTGTTTTAGGTGGTCAAGGTGATCCTCCTTTCTCAGACTCTTGACTACTATATCGTCCACGTACACCTCCATGGACTCACCGATGTGTTGGTCAAACATTTTATTCACCAACCTTTGGTAGGTTGCTCTGGCGTTGATGAGTCTGAACGACATCCTTTCCCAGTAGTACATATTTTTGTTGGTATAGAACGACGTGTGTTCCTGGTCATCCGGGTGCAGTGCTATCTGGTGATAGCCCACAAAAGCATCCATGAATGTCATCATCTCATGGCCTGTTGTGCTGTCTACAAGCTGATCAATGTGGGGTAGTGGGAAGTTATCCTTTGGACATGCTTTGTTCAGGTCCGTGAAGTCGATGCAGAGCCTCCACGTCCCGTTGTGTTTCTTCACCAGGACGGGGTTTGCGACCCATAGCGGACACAAAGCTTCCTTGATCAGCTTGTTGTCCAACAACTTTCCCACCTCGACAGTCAGAGCTGCGTATTTGTCTGGTCCGTATTTCCTTCATTTTTAGCGTAAGGGCCTCCTCGTCGGATCTATGTTAAGTCGGTGGCAAGCATGCTCCAACGGGATCCCCGTCATGTCTTCATGGGACCAGGCAAATACGTCCAAGTTGGACATCAAAAATAGCTCCATTCTCGATCGGTACGGTTCAGGTAACTCGGAACCAATGAAAAGTTCCAGGTCCCTTTTTGGGTCCACCGGGAGTGCCGTCAGTTCTTCCATCGGGGTGGCTTTTCTTTTTTTATTCTTCCACCTGGGGTCACTGATGAACTCGTCCCACTCCTCTTGTGACATCTGCGCAGGCTCATAACCTAGGCGCAGTTCGAGGTCATCATCCTGGCCTTCGACTCGGACAGGTTCCTCAACCGTCATCACCTCCGGTGGTTCGCCAACTCGGGATGGCTCTGTGACCTGGGGAGCTGGATCAACATCCATTCGTATTGGTTCTTGACCTCCCGCAGGTTCTCCACCTTGGGCTTCTTGGTCCACCTCTATGGGTGTAGGTTGTTGTTCTTGCACTGGTCCCAACACTTGGTTATTTTGGGGCCCTTCTATTCCTCCCATTGGTGCCGGCTGTGCCTCCTGCGTAGGTCCTGGGACTTGGTCGATTTCCTGCAAGTCGCCTACCTCTATCATCTCGGTTTCTGTTGAGATGACGTCTAGGATGTTTGGCTCGTCTACCGGGATTTGCACATCTTTCTCAAGGACCTGGACCTGCGTCACCGCCCTTTTGACCTGGCCATCTTTGATTTGGAGTAAACACTCTCGGGCCTTTTTCTGGTCACCTTTAATGGTACCGGCGCCTTTCGGAGTTGGGAATTTTACACAATAGTAGTAAGTCGAACACGTCGCTTTGAATTCATTAAAAAATGGGCGGCCAAGGAACCCTTTGTAGGAGGACTGCTGGTCGACAACTAGGAAATCTATGAGCCTAGTCAGTTTCCGCTCTGGGTCCTCGGTCGATACAAGCTGGATGCTCAACCTAATAGTACCTAGGGGGACGGTTATAGCTTCTCCGAACCCCACTATCCTAGCATTTCTAGGTTCTAAATACGACTCAAAATCACCTAAGGCATCTAAGGTGGATTTGAAGAGAATGTTGGTGAATGCGCCGGTGTCCATGAGTAGCCTATGAACTCGGACATTCATGATGTTGGCGGTTATCACCAACGAGTCATTGTGGGGCATCAGTACACCCTCCAGGTCCGCTGAGGAGAATGTCAGCTCATCAGTAAGCTGTGCGACGGACCCGGGACCGGAGCTGCCTTTCTGGACCTAGTTCACAGCCCGGATTTCGGCCTTCCTCTTTTTCTTGGACATGGAGGATCCCCCGTCTTGGAGGCCTTCGGCAGCTCCTATTTCCTCCTCGAGGACCAAGAGTTCTCGGGTGGGCTCCATGTTCTGTTGAGGTTGGGGAGATCCCCTTCACCTGTTCTGAAGTCCGCGTTGGCCTGCGTCCTCTTCTTCATCATCGGAGACCTCCCTTCTCTCGAACCTGGGTCTCTTCGCCGGTCCCTTTTTCATGAATTCGGCCAGCTTCCCATCCTCATAGAATTTCCAGAGTTGTTTGAGGAGGTCTCGGCATTCGCTGGTGAAGTGGCCGATTGATTGGTGGTAGGCACAGTACTTGTTGGGGTTGAGCTTTGCGCGATCGTGGTGAATTGTCCTTGGCTCTTCCAACAAAGCCTTGTCCTTGACCGCCGTGAAGATGTGGTCGATGGAGACAGTGAGGACTTGGTTGAGCTTCTCCTTGAACTCGTCCCCGTCGCCAAAAGCTTTTAAGTTCTGGGGAGCCTTGTATGTGCCCCCGGACTTCTTCCCGTAGGATTTTTTCTCCTCTGGGGCACCAACTTCTTTAAGTAGTGCCTCCTGCATAGCCACGAACACCCCCGCCTTGTGGTGGAATTCGGTGTAAGTGTTCGGACATGCGAGGTGCATCTCCTTCCAGAGGTCGGTGCCCTTTCTGAGCCGGCCATTACCGCGATGACTTTGGTGTCCTCGCTCAGTGGTTCGCCTTCCAGCAGTATTTTATCGAACCTCTCCAGGTACTGCTGGTCGGTCTCGTTCTCGCCTTGGTGGATGTTGGCGAGGCGGTGCTTCTGGGTAAGGTAGGATCCAAACCCAGAAAAGTGGGCCAAGAACTCCCACGAGAGTTGGCCGAATGAGTGGATTGACCCCGGGGTGAGTGATGAGAACCAGCGGTGAGCTCGGTCCCCGAGGGTCAGTGGGAAGTTCCGATACTAAGTAGAGTCGGTGGCACCCACCAAAATCATAAAGTCTGCATACTTGGCTAGGTGGACTTTCGGGTCAGATTCGCCTTCGTATGTAGACATCATCGGGAATTGGATCTTCCTTTGGAACGGTGCTCTAAGTATGGCAGGTGCGAATGGAGATACGAGGAGAGTGGTGGCATCGGGTCCGCCAGCCTTGGCTGCTACATGTTGTTGTAGCATCTCAACGGCTCTTTTCAATGTGACCAGCTCATCGTCGCGGGCCACCTCCGGCGGAGGTTGCTCAAAGGTCGTGCGCCTTGTGGACGCACGCCCCCGAGGTGCCTTACTCTGGGGTGACACCTCCGTGGTGGGTCGGAACTGGCGTCCGCCCTGTGGGCCCAGTCTGTCGGTGGTGGTCTCCTTAGTCGGTCATGGGCGGACCTACGAGGCTGTAGGTCCGACTCTCCCTTCTGTGAAGTGGCCGGGCCTGCCATCCGTTCGACTTCCTCACACCTTGGCCCTAGTGTGCAATGGAGGACCTCACTCCTTAGGGATTGGTGGGTGGCGGATGCCTCAGTGTAGGCCGAAGCTCGCCCTGCGTGCATGGCTGGCTCCTCCACCACCTTGGCCTTCCCGGCACGCTCCCGGTGTTGGCGAGCATGGGCGGAGCTCGCCTCCTGTTTGGTGTGGAGGTCGATGTAGTGTCCCCGGGTCTGGGTACCCTGGGTGGGCCTGGACTGCTCCCGAACCTCGGTGGCTGGAGCTCGCCTAGGTACTAGGGCAAGCTCATCGAGCTGCCTCTACTGCAACCTCTGCAAGGTTGCGATGGTGCGTTGGAGCTCGTCGGGGTTGCTGGCCAGGTGCCTCAAGGCGGGATTTAAATCCTCCTGGTTCACTACAACTCGCGGAGGTCGCGGAGCTGTGTTTTTCGGGAAAGCTTGGCGAGAGGTTTCTCTCTCAGCTTGGTCCTGGGCGGAGCCCTTTCCCCTCCTGGTGTTCGCCGAGGTCTGCTCTTTAGGCATTTTTGGGTTTTGAAGGGGGTAGCTCGCCAAAGGTCGCCGAGGTGGGTGTAGGTCACCGAGGTGGAGATCTTCCAGCTTGGGTGAATTTGTCCGGGTTCTCGTCTAGCCTCGCGTGCGACGAATTATCCGGAATCCGGTTTATTCGTGTACACGAGTGCGTTTGGGAACCTCCTTTGGGCAGAATTTTATGGACCCGAAAATTTGGGTTTTTGCCCGTAAATCTGGGTTTTCGTCCCAAGGAATGAAAATGTATGTGTGTCTTCAAGTGTTCTTGAACTTTGGCCAAGAACACCTTCAAATCTTCAAACCTTCAACAAACCCCAAATTTTGTTTTTCAAATTTTTTTAAGAATAACCCGTCCTCTAACGCCAAATTGTTGATAGAATTTACTAATCGTGTTCGTTTATGTGGCTATTATATCGTATTAATTCTACCAAACAATAATCCAAGATTTTGTGTTCTTGGATATAATAGAGAGAGAGAGTGGAGAATTAGAGAGAGAAAGTTGTTGTGTATTATAATTGGGATTGGATTGAATTATTATGTAATAGTTACAAGAGAGGGCTTATTTATAGGTGTGCGGGTGTGAGGTAGTACCTTACTAGCCTCTTTGGCTTCCGGTGTCGACGAAGGTCCGTAACTTTCATCTTGGTCCCTCACCCTGCTCCCTTTACAATGCCTCATTCTACTACATACACTTGTTCTATTTATATATCCGCTATTCGAGTCCCTCAACCGGACGAGCTCTTAGGAGAGCTCTTTCCTGAGTGGGGGCCTTCAGGTTGGGCGAGCTACCTGGCGAGCTCCTGGGCCTTCAGTGTAGGGTTGGGCTACGGCTCGGCCTCTGTGTTCGCGGGCGAGCTAACCCTTAGTGGGCGAGCTCCCTCGCGAGTTCCTCTCTCTTGCCTGATCGATAAGCTGGCCTCGGGCCTCCGGGGTCTGGGCGAGCTCCCCTCCACCTCGCCGAGCTCCAGCGACCTGCCCAGTCTTCACAATTATTCCGACGCCAATCGTGTTAGCTCGCCTTGTCAACAATAATATTTTTCAATAAATATTTATAATCATTTGAAACTAATTATTTTACACTACTAAAATTTAGACATTCAACATAATTTAAACATTCAACATAAAATTACTAAAATTTAAACATCCAATATAAAAACATCCAACATAAATAAAATTCATTGTTCAACAAAAAAAAACTAGTCTTCCGAATTAAAGGCGTCGTTGTCATCAAGATCAACAGCCTCCTCCTCATCATCATCATCATTCTCACCACCCTGAGGTTCTTCTGGAACGGAAGGAAATTCGGGGACTTCCCAACCCATCTGTCTCGAGGCTTTCTCAACCTAAGCCTTCATCATTTGTGACAGTTGCTCCGTTTGCTTCAGCCTATTCTTCAACCGCTTCTCATTTGTCTGATATTTCTCCAATTTCATTCTCACATCGGAGAGTTGACTTTCTACATCGGAGGAGGGGTAAGAGTTGAGGGAATAGGAAGAGCTCCCCTTCTGGGATAGACGGACAGCCTTACTGTGACTTCCCAATCCTATATACTTCCCCTTCTTAGGTTTGACCACATTCAAAAAAATTTGGTCCTCGTCAACAGGGGCGGGGGAAGGATTCTCCAGGGTGGGTACTAATGCCGTCTGAGCCTCTTCGAGGGCCTGCCTCATCTGATTCTAAAATTAAACAAAATATAATTATAATTTAATATTAATTAGTATTATTCATAAAATGATTAATTAGAACATAAATTATAAAATACATACGTGAAGCTCGGTGGTGCGGCCATAAGTGGACTCTCCAGTCTCCCCAACCGGGTGAGCAAAATGCATCTGCTCGATGAGGGTGGGCTTCCGTCCGTGATGCAACTCCTGTACAATTTTTTTTTTAATAAAGTAAAATTAATAAATTTAAATGTGAGTATAATAAAAAATGAAATACTTACAAAAGTGAGACCATGCTCGTAAATGGTCCGAGAGTCTGCTCGATGTCTGGCTACGCCTTGCCCGCAGGGGTCGCTCATCCTATTTCTTCTGGCCGTCTCGGCCGTCGCAACATGCTTCGGATCTAGCCAATAATTGACTAGTCCCTCCCAGATATTGCGGCCCTCTTCGTCTGTCCCCATATTCTGAACGATTCCCCCTGTCATCCACTTGCTCTTGATCTCGAAGACCAAGTCTTTCATTCACGACTGGGCTTTTTCGTTGAATAGAGCACGCACCGCATCCTCGTGTTGCGGTTCCCAAACGCAGAGCTTCTGCAATAAAATTCATAACAAACATATAAATTAAATTCAATAATAATTTTAATATTAAATAAAATTAATATTATTTATATATATACCTTATACTCTTAAAAAAATGATTTTTCTTGGATTCGGGAACTTTAAACCACGATCCCACTCCATAAGGTCAGACAACACTTTTCAGTGCATCCGTGACCAAGCCGGAAGCCTTATGACTCGGAATCAAGCTGCATATCCTTCACTAATTGATCTAATTCTACCATAGAAACAATAGAAATCATAAGAATCAGTCAAAAATAGAAGAGAAAGAGATATTAGAACCTAGAATTAGGAAATTGATGAATGTAATGATAAAATAATGGGTAGAGAACTCCTTTAAAGCTTCAATTCTTCAATCAAATCTTCACTTACAACCAATATTGCTTGCTTCAATTCTTCAATCCAGAGATATTACGTAAGAAATTAAAAATAT
Organism: Prunella vulgaris; assembly: GCA_026898435.1. Lineage (NCBI taxonomy): Eukaryota > Viridiplantae > Streptophyta > Magnoliopsida > Lamiales > Lamiaceae > Prunella > Prunella vulgaris. The sequence continues at coordinate 102,528 of JAPKLY010000057.1, read as the reverse complement.
TTTTTATGCAAAATTCTAATGAAATGTTGAGAGAAGAAAAGTGATAACTACCCTAGAGTTTGGGGATCTAATTTGGAATGAAAACTAATCACAAAAATAGAAAAATTTGATATTTATAGATTTACATAAGTGTCATGGCAGAATTTGCATAAAAGTCCCCAGAAATGGAGAAAATGTGCATTTTACCCCTAAGCTGCTACTCGGCTCGACAAGACCACCTTGTGTCCTCCCCAAGTCATGCTAGTTGTTTGAAAGTCACTTTGGCAGAGCAATTCTGGCCCATTTTACACCATTTTAGCTTAGGTTGGGCCCTATTTCAACACTTGATTTGATTTTTGCATTTTTTCAAAGTCTCTAATCTCATTTTGAACTTGATTAAGTTTGAAACTTAGCACATCCATGGGCTTCAACTCTCGAATAGCTCGAATAAATGCACGACATAACCTCTCTTGCTTGTTTTTCAATCTATTTTTCTCGTTTTTCCAGTAAAATATATTATTTCCACAAAATGGATTAATAACCAAATGAATAATAATTAGAACTATCACTAGTACAGATTTTGGCTTGGAGAGCCGTTATTTTTTTACTTAGATAGCAGTTATAACAGTTCTCTAAGCAGAGAGCGGTTCTTAACCACACTGAAAGCCCTCTCTAATTTTTTTTATTTAAGAATATATATTTTTTTAAATATTTAATGTACGTATAATCCCCTGTTTTTGCTAAAAGATCCAAATATTTAATATTTTAATATATTTTTGATATATTTCTTAAACATTAGTAACAATTAAGAGCATTATCCTCTCCTTAATTAATGGATCCAAATATCCCAATATGTTTACCACTTCAAACTAATAATGAAATTCTGGTTTAAAATTATACTCAACAAATAATATGTAAAATAAGATACAATATTAAGAATGGAGAGAGACGGAAAATCGGTGCAGAGGAACAGAGATTCCGGCGAGCTTGCATCCGGCGAAATAGACAGAGACGGTAAATCGGCGGTGGAGACGGCGGTTTCTGGAGTGATTCCGGCGACAAGGACACGATGGAAGGTGTCTTCCATGGACGAAACAGATTGAAGGCGACGGAATGTATGGACGAATTTCAGTGCAGTGAGCGGATTCTTCTTGTGGACGCCGTCAAACCAGAAGACGTCGCAACCTCTTTCGAGTTGGGCCTCCCGTCCCTGACTCCCTGTTCTCCGACGTCGTTCCTGTTCTCCGTCGACAACCACCAACAATATTCAACACAGTGATCTACACTCAAAGGAGGTTTTTTTTTTTTTTTAAATGAAATCTTACCTTAATAGGATGATGGAAGATGAAGAGAGTGACGGTGCAAAAACCCAAACAATGGAGTCAGCGGTGTGAGTAGCGACATCCACAACGGCACGGTGGTGAAAATTTTCTCAGGAATGAAAATATGAGAAGGGGCGGCTTTGGCGTTTTGTGGAATGAAATTAATTTGCCCTAGGACCACTCTTATAATGCTGCTTTCATCTTTATAGCGGTTATTGACCGCTTTTAACCTTATAGCGGTTTTGAACAGCTTTACCTCTTTAGAGTGTTTTAAAACAGCTTTGTAAGTTCGTTTTTCTTTTTTTTTTTTTAAAACGGTTTCAAAACCACTATATAACCATTATTTATACAATTTATTTTATTTTAGTATTTAGTTAGAGAGAGAGCTCATTGGCACAAGAACTCTCTAAGTATAGCTATCTAAACTAAAAAATGTAGTAGTGTATAAATGCACTAAACACTTCAAAATATATCTAAATTGACACAAAATAGGTGTGCTTATCACCCTAATCACTTACTTTGGTCGTTAATCCATTTAGTTTGGCATATATTGTATAATTGAATTCATAACTACCGATTCAATTTTTCTTAACTAAATTACCATACCAAAAAAATTCTTTGAGCGAGAATTTGATTCCTCTTCAATAGTTGTTTTACGGAATTATGAATGACCACTCCAAATAAATTCTATAATTATCATGTGGTATATATCAGGTCCCACCTCTATATGTGATTCGAATTGAGTAAACATGGTTTGAACTACTAACATTAAATCTTTCACCACTGCTTAACCCAATATAAATGTTTTTTTATTATATCAATGTCAATATTCCACCATTTTTCACCGTGATTTGTCCAATTATAATAGAGGAAAATAAAATTGGACATAAGATGACTTCTGTTGGTCCCTTAGTGGTGATGGTCTAGGGAGGGGGGGTGAATAGTCCTTCAATCTTCTTCGGTCTTAATCTTGAAATTCTCAAACTTCTAAACCACAATCATGTGTTTGTTTTCTTTGATTCAATCAGTTTCTTCACAAATTATTTCTAAGTTTTCCCATATTTCTTTTGCAGTTTTGCAAATCTTGATTTTGCTGAAAATATTTTTATCCAGTGGGTGATAAATAGTGTTCTTTGCAACATTATCAAGATTTGATCTTCTATTATCATCTTCTGTCTATTCTTTTCTTGGTTTAGGAATGATTTGAACTAGTCCACTAGATTGGTTAGCTGCAATATTTACTTTCTGGATTATAATGGGTTCATCTTCAATGATTGATAACATTTCACATTAATAGCTGTATAGTGTACTTGCATCCTTATCTTTCATTCATCATAGTCTTCTGCAGCGAACACAGGAACCTTGGACTTTACCATCTTCGGAGCCAAGCAAATATGCAGGTGTGCTTTTCAAAAATAAAAAGATCTAGCTTGGTAGTGATCAAAGCCATGTCAAGCCAACTGTTCTGATACCCCTTGTTGGTCCTTTATTGGTGAAGGTCTAGAGAGGGGTGGGGGTGAATAGACCTTCAAGCAAATCTTTGAAATTTTAAAACAAGTTTAGTAGAGGTTTCATAGTACCTTTGTTTTAAAATAATCTACAAATGTTTTTGACAAAAGTTACAGCTGTAGACAGCAAAGTTTACAGCTGCAGAGTTTATTAAAACTAAGTAAAAGATCAACTTGTAGATATCTTTTCAGAGTGGTTTCTCACACTTTAAGAAGTGTTTTGAGAGACCTCTGTGTGCAGTAAAAATATGTAAGTTTTAATAAAAATAATATAAACAGTAGAGTTTACTGCTGAGTGACTAAAAAATCTACAGCTGTAGATTCCAAGTTTATAAGTTTTATGCAATAGCTTCAAAACAATGATGCATGTAACAATTTAAATAATCAGCAATGAATAAAGAACAATAAAAATATTTATTGTAGTTTAGACACTGTAAGTCTTCCTACATCCACTGTTACACCATTCAGGTGCCAAATTCACTAAGATGATCACACAGATCTTTTACAGGTGGTTTCCCCTAAGAACTATCTCTTACATAGATTACTATTCTAGGTTGAACACATAAACTATTCACATAGAATACAATTGATTCACTCAGAATCTTTTGACCTCACAAAGATAAATCTACACTAAGTAGATGTCAAAGTAAAAATAAAAACAAGCGAGGAACAACAACATAAATGTGATTATATTCTAAGAAATACCTAATGTTTGCCCAAAAGGTGTCTACGTGCAAGTGTACGCGATCGTTATCGTCATGGCAAGTTTGACCAAGTTTATTATTTATCGAACTCAGGGAGAGGGCGGATTGTAAGGTATGATTATTGTTCCAATTCGAAATCAACAAAGCAAATAAAGGGGAATCGGTATCTAATGTCTACTAGTGTGTCAAAAGACTAAACTACCTATCACCTTATTTTGCAAAGTGAGCAAGTTGTGAGAGATGTATTAGTGTACTATCCTATGTTTCACATGGTGATGTATCACTTAATCATTCAATGAGGTATTGTATAATCAATTGGCAAGCAACTCTAACATGCATAGGTCTCCCTAGATACACATTAGAGCCTCTAATTGTTCTTTCTATTCACTAAGGATAATTCTCCCTATCTTAGGAATTTTATCAAACACTTAGCATGCATTGGCCTAATAAAAAGAAGATTTAGGAAAATAGTCCAATTCTCATATGAGACTAACTCCCTAATGGCCGTAGAAATCAATTATGCATACCAAGCATTCATAAAATCCATCAATGTAGAGAATTTATCATACAACATCTCATAGCATTCATAAGATCAACATTAACACCACATTACTCCATAGGAATCATACACTAACACATAAAGGGATTAGCCCATGGCTAATTGGACTCTAACTACTGCAATTAAGAATGGAAAAATCATATCTAATCACTTTTACAAAGGAAATTAAAGAAAACTTACCAATGCAAGTGGAATTGAAATTCTATCTACAAACCTCAAAGTGCTAACTCTTCATCCGGAATGCGAAATGAGAAATTGAACCGTACAATCGTAGCTCTAATCGAGATAAGAACGCAGGAACAAACGGATTAAAGATCCAATGGATGGATCAAAAGTAATTGTAGAGAGAAGATTGAAATCTAAACTAACCCAACTTGGAAACTACCTCTAACCTCTCTCTAATCTAATCTAAGAACTAACTAATGAATATCTAATGCTTGGAAATCTTATCCTTGAGGTATTTATAGTGCCCACAATGTTTAGTCCAAAATGCCCTTCATTAAACGCGCAAAAAGACGAAACAGCCCTCGAAAGTGTGCAAATCTGGACTCTCGCACGAATGCATGCAGGTGGCCGCACGAATGCATTCGTGCAGGCCTCATTGAACGAATCAGAGATCCATCGCACGATCCACTATGAAAAGCCGCACGGTCCTACCCTTGTGGGCGCACGATCCCATTCGGTCGATACTCGACTTCCTCATTTTCTTCATATCTTGAGTTCTAGAGCTCCGATTGACTCGATTCTTTTTGCGTTGAGACCCTCTCTTCGAACTCTTCGACATGGTATATCATTTGCCTACATTGGATCAACTCAAAATTTCTGAACTTTTACGAACTTGCTCGTCTTTTGCCAGTTTTGCTCGTTTTCACTACAAAACATAACTTTCTAGGTAAAAAGGGTTAAATGCATAAAGTATAGCATTTTAGGGTCAAATATGAACATAAGCACATCAAAACCATATAGAAATGGATGCAAAAAGATGCAATTATGACCCTAATCACCTAATAAGTTAACTTATAAATCATAGAATATCTCTCTCACTCTCCCTCTCTCTTAAAGCTCTCTTAAAGTGTTTTTCTAGCTGTAGGATTACTCAGACTTAAATGCTTGAATGTTCGAATTGTTGTTCTTGCACCTTCATATTTTTTCCTCCATTTATAGATGAAGAGGAGTGACTTATCTGTTGGAGAATTCAAAAATTTGAATTCTGGATAAGGCTCCCCTTACTCTCTATAAATCATCACATGTGTGAGATGGTCCATCTTTTCCATCCACACTTCTATTGGGTGTACTATATGTCCTTTGTCTAATATTCCAAGATTATCTTCATTAGTCTTCGAAAATCTTCAATAAAACATCCTTATATACTCACTAGTGAGTGCAAATTAATGCTTCACTAAGTAGAGTGATTAAGGGTCTTCTGGTTTCCTCCTTGCTTAATCCTTGTTATTGTTTCCACAACGACTACCTTAAACTGTAAGTTTCCTTCTTGAACTATAACCTGCTCCTGCAAACTAGTCTTTAGTTATAACTTTAGTTATAGCTGTAAGGTCTTGTCCAACTGTAGGTTCACAAGTCTACAGTTGTACACTTCACTTAGCAACTGTAACTTTATCATCCGTCTTATAATTTTTGCCTGAAATGTTAGTATGAAATCCTGCAATCCTATATTTTGCTATCATCAAAATCTATCTGAAACAAAATCCTAACAACTTCTAACCTCATCAATGTTCAAGAATCTCATATTCTTGCATATTCTATCTTTATGCGGACACCAATTTGACCCAAATGATTCATATAATATGTATATTATAATGCAAACTTAATAAAGTCTTCAATTTCATTGCAAAACACAAGGTTGATGCATCCTCGTATTATTTCTAGGCATTGAGTACATCCAACCATGATCTTATAATTGCATCTGTTTCAAATTTTATGGCATATCCCATGTTAATTCAAAAAATTTGAACAGAGTTTTGTCTGAAAATAAGTATTTCTCTATTTTTTTTCATAAAAATTAATTAAATATAATAATATGTCAATCATAATAACCTCATCAAATAAATATAACATACTCAAGATCTAGAAATTTACCAAAATATTATATTATATGTTGGTCCTGTAACAATGGTAATGGTATTGTTGAATAGGAAATAATTAATCTAGCAGGATAAACACTTAATAAAACGATAAAGACACCAAGATTTGTCTAGTCCTTATATTGCAAGGACTAGAACTTTAAAAGAAGGTTGTAATTATAAACTAATGAAGCTGTTACAGATTATAATCAGAGTGCAGAACATAATTCTGGCGAGGAATTGTACATCCATACGTATGTAAGTTTTTGTATATCTATAGGATACAATTTCATGTGTGATAGCGGTGTATTGATTTTCAGGAATTGTCTCTCTCCTCAGCTTCTGAGAGATGCTATTTATATGTTGAGGGGGAGAGTGTGACATGTCTAGGCCGCACACATATGGTCCCCCTAGTTTACCAATTAGACTGTGATCATGCTCTGCAAGGTGGACGTCCTGTGTAGCCTTTGTCCCTTGTACTATTCCAATGAGGGGGTGCCACGTCAGTGGATTTCTCTAAAATAATAGTACTCTATCCAGGTCCATAGGGTGTGCTTAGGTTGATTTGGTTACCTTTGGAGATCTTCTGCAGTGAGCCTCTGCTCGAGCCAGTGATTGCCCAGAGGTGAGCATTCTTGTTCGGAAGCAATCAATACTTGTTCGATGCTCGCGAGGACTATATTGATCATTAGATCATGTGAGGTCGCTCGCATGTTGGGCATGTCTTTTGTCTGTGCATCGTTCGGGTGCTCGGTAGACTGGAAAACTTACTGCACTTGCACAGTCTTTCTCGGAGCTGCTCGTTGGGTCCTTAGTGCTCGATAGTTTGTTTATGGTCTTTCGACCATAGTGGTTGGACGTTAAGTGGGCCACCTATCTGGGGTAATCCTTGGGCAGTTTGGAGGTCATATTCGGCCCACAATAATCCTTGGGCCGTTTGGAGGTCAAATCCTCGACCTCAACCCAATGAGAAATCATTATTGGCGAGGACAGTGCCGTGCGGGAGTACCATCGGGCAGAGCAGTCTATAGCCATGTAGGAACTTATTACTTCTGACGTCGGAGATTTGGTTTCCCGATTTTATCATTGTCGTGCCTTGTCCTTGGCATAATGTGTGTCTCTTTTTTAGGGTAGTGTGAATCATTCAGCCTGCAGTCGCCTGCTTTTTTAATTTTGAAATATGGGAATAGTGGGATCCCGAGGGTGATTTTTTCTACATTATAGAAGTAAAGGCGCGCGTGAGATAGGCGAAAGGTCGCACGTTTTGGCCAAACACCTCGTAACATTCGTTTACCCTATATTTAAACCTGCTAAACCCTCACTCTTGCCATTTACTATACAAAACTTTGGAGAAAACTTTAGAAATTAAAGCTTCTGCACTGAAGAGTTCAATTTCTCTAGCTAGATTTTTGACCGATTTATATATCTTTTCAGGATAAGCTTACTCTTTTTTAGTTTCTTGTCTCTCTTTTTAGATGTATGACCCATATCTGAAATTTTACCGCCGCCGGGCAGTCCTAGAGTGTTAGGCTGTCCCGCATTAGGAGTCTACGGGATCTTAAGGATGATTATGAGTCCCCTATTCCGGCGGCCGAAAGGCACGTCCATTTTCTGGGGGTTGATGCGGGTCTTGATTTAGGTAGGGAGCTTGGCCACAGTGACTCGGATGAAAGTGATAATCCGCCGTCGAGGTCAAAGGAGAAGGATATCGGGAAGTCGCCGATCTCCTTAGGAGGAAGCCCATCAAGCTACGGTAGAAGAGAGGGCGAAGGCTCTGCATTGGGAGAATGACGTGTTCCATTCCGGGCTCCGCTGGAGCTGGTTTTGTGATCAGATACTCGGTGAGACCCTGCAGTTTTCTTTTGGTGACTATTGATGACTATTGATTAGGTTCATATTTGCATTAAATTCATGCTCATTTTGATACGATTCTTTGTTATTTTGATTGAATTTATGATACCAATTCCTATATAATTGATTATTGAACTTTTTTGCAAAGTGTTGTGCATTTGTAGGAAAAATGAAGCAAAAATGTGGAAAACTGAGCAAGTTTGATAAATTTTAGATTTATTAAACCAATCCAAATGGTACAAATGATATACCATGTGAAATATCTTGAAGAGAGGCTCGCAACACAAAATGAATCGAGTCAATCGGAATTCTAGAGCTCAAAATATGAAGAAAACAAGTTTGGTCGAGCGGCACTCCTTCCTTGGTCGAACGAAAACCAAACTGCCACCAACAGACTGCGTCACTCGACCAGCAACTCGAGTGACACTCCTTCTTTGGTCGAGTGGTTGGTCGAGTGGCCACTTGGAGGAGCATTTTTAATGGCAATTTTGATATATTATTCTCTTAATGAAGGGTAATCTTGTCATCACGTTTAGGCACCCATAAATACCCCTTTCTCTCAGATATTAGGCATAATTAGGATTACTTTAACATACTTTTAGATAGATTAGATTAGGATTAGATTAGTGGTAGTTACCAACTCTCTCTCTGTACATTTCTACTTCAATTTCTCAAATTTCTTTCAATTTTTACCATTAGATTTTTAATCAATTGCAATAGGTAGATTCTCCATTAAATTCTCTACATTTCTATGGTTCGATTTTAAGAATTGTTGAAGATTTTATTAAAGCTTGTTGATTGAAGTATTTCCAATTATTGCTAATTCTCTCCAATTGGTAAGATCTTTCTAATTTTCTTTCAATTCATTGAATGTTAGTTGATTTCATGTTATTTTTTATATTTCTCAAGCAATTAGCCATGGGCTAAACACTCCTATGCTTTGGGTGATTGAAGTTATGTATTGATTTTTGTATTGATTCATGTTATATCTTGATTGTGTTGATTTAGATGATTAAAACTCTTTAGTTGGATGATCCTTTGAGCCTTGGTTGTTTGCTACTTGAGATTTAGTTCTTGATTCAGTTGGAAACATATGATAATTGAGTTAATTCAACTTTAATCTTAATTGATAGTAGTGTACATCAAGTGTTTGTGTTTTGGTTTCTATGTCAATGAGAATTGCTAGGAGCTTAGAACAAAATGAGTAGGAGTATTAGGTAGGCATTCAAATGAGAATTTAGTGCTCAATAAGGTGCTAATTACCTAATTTAATCATTTGATGAGACTCGTGATAGCTATAGGATGGATTAATACTTGAATTGATGCATAATAGAGATTACCTAGAGCATACACCCACTCCCTTGCACTTCTACGGTAGATAGATTAGTTCATCCCTATTTTTATTTTGTTAGAATAGGACCCAGACTTGTCTTTTCTTTCATTTATTTTGAGATGCATATCTCTAGGGATTAGATTGGATTAATATTTTTTCCCGTGTTTTGATATTTAACTTGGTCACTTGTCTTAACACAACAACGATCACGTACACTTGCGTGTTGCATTTAGAAATTAGGCAAATAAGTTTTTTGTGCCATTTCCGGTGAAGCAACGTGTTAGTTCATTTAATTCTTGTTGTATGCTTTTCTTTGTTTTCTTTTGTTTGTTCTTATTTGTTTTTGTGAGGATTTGATACTTGCTAATCTTTGTAGGAGTGAGCTTAATTGAAGAAGATGGACGGATGCAACCAATACTCGTATCCTCCACAATACACATATCCTCCTCAACTATACACATATCAATCTAACACATTCACCATCTCCATAACAACCACCATTTCAACAGCATTACCACTACCCATACCAAAATCTTCAAACAGAACCTCCTCCACAACCATATTCTTATTCTCCTCAACCGTACTCTTATTCCTATCCCTACCCCTATCAAAATCCACACTCCTAGACTCCTCGTGTTGGAATTATTCGTGTGGCCTTCCACCGGGTGCACGAATAAGGACAAGGGAATACGTGAGAATTATAGGCTTGTGTGTTATGAATATGAAGTCTTGTAGCATCCAATATTTATAGTGAGAATACAAGATCTTGAATATCTTGAATATCTAATATTTCGAATCTTGATTATCATGAATATCAAATATTATAATCTTGATAATCTTGAATACTAAATATTCAATTCTTGATATTCTTTTTCTTCATGTATTTTCGAAAATTACCCTACATATATTAATTCAATGAGATCTTGATTTTATTAGATATTCTTGTATCCAAGATACATATCTATTTTTTATAAAATCTCTCATTAATATTTATGTATTAAATTTTGAAAATTACAAACAAATTTGGGCCCAAAATATTTCTTTTATTTTAATCACCTTGTCAATTGTTGCACATTTAATTGGGCTACTTGAGGGGCCTTTAGGAGAATTAAGATTGGACCTCCTAATGGGCCTTGAATTCTAACATTGAGTCCAATGTCATTCAACCCATTAACATTAATCTCACTCCACTATAGGATTAATGTTGCACTATCCATCTTAACCCATATTACAATCATATGGCTCCCGGTCATTATTTCCCGTGTTTAAGATTCTCTTGTCCGTTAATTAATCAAGTCACTGAACGCTTTAATTAATTTAACATCTTAACCTTGGAGTAAGGACAACTCTTCTTTATCATCATACCGGAAATAAATTCCACTTGCAAGATTTGGTATGACGAACATTTAGAGCCCACCAAGGGGACTAATCATGCAAGACTCTCCAAGCACACATTCCTTTGTATTAAATCTTAGCAACTATCATGTACTCAATGGCGACACACAAGATGCCAAGTATTGAGTCTTATTGACTCTCTACCCATAACAAAATAAAGTGTCACGCACGGATCACACACAGTCCTATTTAAGGGACAGAGGTTTAGAAATAAACGACCACTGAGGTCTAATTCTTCATCCCATAAATCAGTACGGAAGAATTACCTCTCTGTAGGTCCTCTTCAATGAATCATCATGCACTAGTGCAATCCCTTGGTCAAGATAAGCCAATCTGGGATCTACACATTAACCGTTTACCAATGGTGTGTTCAAATCCCATCTAGGTTGTGAATTTAGTACTTGTTACAAGAAACTGATAATGTGATCTTGCTGTGTGTTATCTGGGGATCACCACATTTATCTATAGTGTAACTTGTACTATTATATTTGAACCGGTTGCAATAAATAAATAACATTCATATTATTTAAAGCACAGTGATAAAAGATTTATTTCAGATAAAGCTAAAAAATTTAGTTTAGTTATACAAAGTAAAAGCATACTTTCTAGTATAACCCTAACAATCTCCCACTTTTACTCAAAGTCTGCTTTTAAGTATACTACAGCATATCTTTGTACTACACATCTCCTAATAATTTCTCCCACTTATACTCAAAGCAGATTGGCAACACACTTGACTTCCTCCTTCCACATGTCTCTCGAATGTCGACAGAGGCAGACCCTTTGTGAAAGGATCAACTAGGTTGTCTTCCGTTGCGATCTTTGCCACTTCTATGTCTCCTCTCTTAATGATTTCTCGTATAAGATGGTACTTCCTTTCAATGCGTTTACTGGCTTTGTGGGCTCTTGGTTCCCTTGAATTTGCAACTGCTCCAGCATTATCACAATAGACCGTGATGATGTCGGGCAAATCCGGAACTACATCCAAGTCCACTAAGAAGTTCTTGAGCCATACCGCCTCTTTCGCCGCTTCACAAGCAGCTACATACTCGGCTTCCATGGTAGAATCAGTGATGCATTTCTGCTTAACACTTCTCCATGTCACGGCTCCAACTCCCAAACAGAACACACTACCCCGAGGTAGACTTTCTGGAATCTAAGTCTGATTGGAAATCCGAGTCCGTGTAACCGATGGGGATTAGACTATCTGACTGATAAACTAACATTCTATCTCGAGTTCTCTTGAGATATTTCAGAATGTTTTTAACAGTCGTCTAATGCTCTTTCCTGGGGTTACTTTGATATCGTGCTACCATGCCTACTGCAAAGCAGATATTCGGTCTCGTACATAGCATAGCATACATGAGGCTACCAACTGCCGAAGCATATGGGATACATTTCATGCAATCTATCTCTTCTTGTGTCTTCGGACACATCTCTTTTGATAGATGAATTCCATTTCTAAAAGGTACAAAACATTTCTTGGAATTCTGCATGCTAAACCGTTTCAAAACAGTGTCTATGTATGAAGCTTGCGATAAGCCGATCATTCTTTTCTTGCGATCTTGAGTAATCTTGATCCCTAAGACATGACCGGCTTCCCCTAAGTTCTTCATATCAAACTGATTTGACAATCATACCCTCACGTCTGATAACACCGCCACAATGTTTCCAATGAGCAAAATGTCATCTACGTATAGTATCAAGAATACCACAGCAGTTTCGACACACTTCTTGTACACACAACTCTCAAATTCATTTTGATCAAAACCATAAGATTTTATTACTTGATCAAAACATTGATTCCAAGCTCGCGATGCTTGCTTAAGTCCGTAGATAGACCTCTTAAGCTTGCATACAAGGTGCTCTTGGCCTTTTCAATGAAGCATTCGGGTTGACGCAAATAGATTTCTTCTTCAAAACTTACATTTAGGAAAGCTGTCTTGACATCCATTTGCCAGATCTCAAAATCAAGATGTGCAGCTATCGCCAAGAGAATACGGATGGACTTAAGCATGGCTACCGGTGAAAAGGTTTCCTCATAATCGATCCCTTCTTTCTGAGTATATCCTTTCGCCACAAGTCTAGCTTTGAAGGTCTCAACCTTCCCGTCTGATCCTCTTTTTCTCTTGTAGACCCACTTACATCTAATGGGTTTTACCCCATTGGGTGGCTCAACATGCTCCCATACCTCATTTTTATCCATAGAACCCATCTCGGCTTCCATTGCAGTTTGCCAAGAATCTGCATCCTTGTCTTGGAGTGCTTCGTCGTATGTCCATGGGTTTAATTCATCTTCCCCGGGGACCAAGTCAAATGACTCTCCCACGAACATGAATCTCCCAGGTTATCTCACAACCCTCCCACTACGACGAGGCTCCGGTTGTGTTGGTGTGTCGCGTGGTACATCAACTTGTACCTTTGATATAGGATTAGGCCCTCTTATTTCATCTAAGGTAATCTCACTTTTGAGATTTCTATTGTTCACATAATCTTCTTCCAAGAACTTAGAATGTGTACTAATTACGATTCTTTGGTCCTTGGGACTAGAACATACCCCCTTTCGTTCCTCTAGGGTATCTTACAAACAACCTCAATTCCGAACGTGGATCCAATTTTCCAGTTTCCTTATCCAACACATATGTCTGACACCCCCAAATCCTTATGTGTCTCAAACTAGGCTTACGCCCGGTCCACAATTCTGTGGGAGTTTTAGGAACCGATTTGGATGGCACCAAGTTTAGAATATGAGTCGCTGTTTCCAAGGCATAGCCCCAAAATGACTTGGGTAACTCCGAATAACTCATCATAGATCTGATCATTTCTAAAAGAGTTCTATTTCTTCGTTCCGCAACCCCATTTTGTTGAGGGGTGCCAGGTGCGGTCAATTGGTATACAATCCCTTCACTTGACAAGTAGGTCAAAAATTCATTGCTGAGGTATTCGCCCCCATGATCCGATCGTAGGAACTTGATACTCTTTCCCCTATGTTTCTCGCCCTAGGCTTTGAACTCTTTGAATTTATCAAAGGTTTCCGATTTGCACCGCATAAGGTAAATGTATCCATATCTTGAGTAATCTTCCGTAAAAGTTACAAAATACTCAAAACCTCTTCTAGCTTGAATTGACATTGGCCCACATACATCAGTGTGAATGATTTCCAACACTTCACTAGCTCTATTCCCCTTGGCCCCGAAAGCCCTCTTGGTCATTTTCCCCTCTAAACAAGATTCACATGTTGGAAACGACTCAACATGGAGAGACTCCAACGAGCCATCCACCACCAACCTTTGAATTCTCTTTAGATTAATATGACCAAGTCTTAGATGCCATAGAAGTGTTTCGTTCACGGTTGAAGAAAATTTTCTTTTCTTAGAAATAGTCGAAGTGTTATAAGAACAATTTTGTTTGTGGTGTGGACTTTTAATAGTATAAAGATTATTCACTAATGTTCCCGAACAGATGAACTCATCGTTTCAAAAAATAACAACCATATTATTAAAAGAAACTGAGTATCCATCAACGTACAATTTAGAAATTGAAATTAAATTCTTCCTAAAATTGGGAACATAATGTACATCTTTTAAAACTAAAACTCTATCTTCAAAAGATAGGTCCACGTCTCCCACTGCGACAGCCGCTACCCTCGTAGCATCGTCCAATGTGATGAGGTTCTCATTTGCATTAAGTTGTCGGGTTTTCCGGAACCCCTGTAAAGTGAAACATACATGATCAGTAATTGGGACAATATGAGTATTTTGATTAGATGCCAAAACCCGTGATGAATTTGCCTAAGTACAGTTGTTCAGGATTGTCTAGCTCGGGATAGTCAGGTTAGGGATTTAGTTCAGGGGGAACGTGTTGAAGACTGAAGAGTTTTGGAGTTGACCCAATAACCTAAAGTCTGAAGTGCAACCTGTCCTGAAGAAGGTCAGAGTCAGTCTTGCTGAAGACTGCCTGAACTGAAGCTGAAGACCAAAGCCTGAAGATTCATTCTGAAGACTATCCGGAGTTCCATTGACTGATGTTTCTACTGAGTACACTAAGCATGCTCAGGACAGAACTTAGTCAGTGAAAAGTTGTGTAACCTATCAGGCCGAGCTGAATGCTCGTGAGACCTGACTTATGCCTTGAGTCAGTTTATCTGGCACATGTAAGTCCAAAGCAAAAAGGTTACACATACTAAGTTGAATAACTTATCAGGCGGAGCTGAATGCTCTTAAGACCTGACTTAGGCCTTGGTTCAGTTTACCTGATCCATGTAAGCCCAAAGCAAAAGGTTATTTGTGTTATGGGACAAAGAGACAAAGAGAATGTCAGTAAGACTCCGATAAAGACAAACATTCAGGCTGAGTAATTAACAAGAGACTCAGAGTATTGAATGTACGAGGAAGGACAAGTGTCAGGTGGTCAACTAGCCGTTTGTATGGAGAGCCAATGATCTTTTGACATGCATGTACGGAGTCTGTGCAGCAGTTAATGCGGCATTTAATGCGTCTCAGAGTTGCAGGCAGGGGGACAAAGATTGCCAGATTAAGCATGGTGATTAGGTCAACAGTACATCTAGCCTGCAACCACCCTAAATAGGAAACATTTGTAAAGATCTCCTCCAACGGATCTTTTTCAAATCTTACCTATAAATATAGAGAGCCTTGCACCCATTTAAGGCTAACGGGAAATTTCCAAGCGAAAGCTCTAAAGAATCTAAACACTCAAAGTATACTTTGAACAACACTCTGCAATTAAATTTTCCTAGTATTGTGATAGGATTCACTCTGTATTTGCTTAGTTTTGATAGCTCTAATCTTTAGCATTGCTTAGTATTGCTAGGGCTATCCTTAGTTGGAAACCAAGAATACCAAACCACTCAGGGTGTGAGATTGGTTGGTTAGAAGGACTGGGACTTGTAAAACCACCCAGGGGTCAGTTCGTAAGAGAGGAAGTTGGCTATTCGTGTCCCTTGGCACGTAAAACCCAAGTACCTATCCTCAGGGTTTAGAGAATAGCTTCCTGTTAAATCAGGCCGTGGATGTAGGAGTTGGTTATCTTCGAACCACGTTAAAAAGACCCTTGCGTGCTGATTTACATTCTTGCTCAGGATCATAATTGTCATTCATATTAAACTGAGCATACTGTATTGTTATGATCCTTAGGCTGAATCAATCATCCTGAATCTGAATACTGTGCACCAGCCTTAACCACCAATTTACTAAGCAAACTCAGAGAAAACATTTTCAGAAATTAAAATGAGTAAATTCTAAGGGCTCATATTTCGCACGTACTCTAGCTTACTGAGATAGTAGTCCAACTGACTATCTTCCGAGCGGTCAGTAGGTTTGTTATCTCTACTGAGCTTCTGAGCACTTTACTCATACTCAGCGTATCTGACTCCTTACTGACTTGTCCCTGCTGCCCCTGCGGACTCTCAGTTTAGTGAGTATATCAGGATCTTCCTGACTGAGTGTGTAAGAGCATTTTTCTAAAGATTCAGAAAAATCTGATATCAGTGTATTCCCCCCATACACTGATTATACTCGTTTCGGAACCAACAAGTGGTATCAGAGCAGTGGTTCAAAAGACCACTGACTTTGTTTACCAATAGTTTCTGAGGAGAAACTTTTGGTGGTCAACTGAACAGATCTTGTTTCTGAAAACTACATATCATGGCATCCGGTTCTTAACGCCTCGAGGGCAATCTTCCTGAATTCTCTATTGATAACTATGATTATTGGACATTTAGGATTCTGGCACATCTCTACTCTATCCATGATCAGATGTACAAGGTGATCGAGAATGGTCCTATTGAGTTTATGACTGATCGTGCTCGGACGTGGCCTGTGCATGGAGGACTCCCTTTTCCAGCAGCTGGTCAGGAGCCAGTGGAGAGGTCTGCACTTACTGCTGATCAGATTAAGCAGATCGGACTAGATAATGTTGCGATGAACATTATACTCTAAATCGTTTCTTACGAGAACTCGGTCAGGCTCATGCACCTTAAGACTGCAAAGGAAATCTGGGAGGCCCTGAAGGAGATGAGCGAGGGTTCTGATAAGATTAAGGAGAACAAGCGGGATTTAGCTATCCGGAAGTTTGAGGTGTTCAGGATGCTTGAGGAAGAGTCCATCGATCAGATGGAAGCTCGGTTCATTAAGATGATGAACAAGCTAACAACCCTTGGGAAGGAGTTTCCCAAGAGGGAGGTGTCGTCTAAAATCCTGAACTGTCTCCCTGAAAGATGGGACACAGGAGTGATCTTGTTAAAGAACACTCAGGATCTCACCAACATTACTCACTCTCACCTTTTCTCAGAGTTAAAGGCTCTGGAATTCGACCTCAATAAGAGGAAGACTAAGGGTGGTGTCAGTGAGGAAGTAGGTGAGGAAAAGACACCTGAGAAGGAAAAGAGCGTGGCTCTTAAAGCTACTCCTGAGCCTGAGGCTGGATCTGGCTCGAAATCACTCAGGGAGATGAACAAGGATGAGCTGGCCCTGGAGTATAGCCTGATGGCGCGTAGATTCGAGAAGCTGAACTCTCGTTTCGGAAGGTGTAAGAAATTTTATACTGACAATCGTGATCGCAGGTATTCCAGGCCCAGGAGATCAAGCCCCCGGAAGGAAGAGAGAAGGGGTTCTGATTCCAGGAGAGAGCGTGACCAGCCTGAGCGGTGGAGAGATGAGAAAAGCTCCAAGAGGAGAGACGACGCTGAGCCTAGAAGATCCAGCTCCAAACCTGAACGATCATTGGGGAGCCGGAGGGAGTCGTCAGATAAGAGGTACACTGATAAAAAGGGTGTTTCTGATGCAGATCAGTGCTACCACTGCCACCAGACCGGACATTATCAATATGATTGTCCGGAGCTCAGTGCTCAAGAGCGAGAAGATCGGAGAGCGAAGAGAGAGCTCAGGGTTTCAGACCGGAGAGCGATGATAGCTGAGGATTCCTCAGATTCTGATGGCCCAGGACGCCGGTCCCCTGAACTCTTCTCCGATGAGGAGTATGATGATCTCTTCCTGATGGCAAATGATGAGGTATGTTCTTCTGCCTCTTCTACTGATCACGCACCTGAGCTTAGCCTAGACTCAGCAAGGAATCTCGACCTTTAGCTCACTTTAGAGCAATTGAAGGCCAATTTCTCAAGGCTGTAGGAGACTCATATTCACACAGTGGATGTGAATGAACAACTGAGCGAGGAGAATGATCGGCTAATTGAGTCTCTCAGACCAAAAGATGCTTAGGAAGCCTTGAGGTTAACAAACCTCCAGAAAGAGTTGTCTCATGCCCATAATAGGCATGATGAGACTCCAATGGAGGTTGAGAGACTGAAAGGTAAAATCAGCTCACTGATTGAGACTCGTGATACTGATTTGTTCCTTGCTCAGGAACAGAAGATGATTGAGCAAATTGCTCTGAGAGTGATGTTCGAAACTGAGTGGCAAACTCGCCTTTTAGCTGAGCAAACTGCTTGGGATCTTGAGCTGATCTCAAAAGAGAATGCTCATTAGAAACTGGTGATTCAGTACACCACAGAACTTGAGGCCCTGAAAGAAAAGAATGGGCATCTTGAGGAAAAGCTGAAGAAGTTACACACATCTTCCCAAGTGGTTGATGAGTTAACAAGTTTCTCTCAGCTGACCGATGGTGCTAAAGCTGGGTTAGGCTATGAAGTCTCAAAAGACCCAGAGGGCAAGAAGAAGAGAGGTGCTTCAGGGAGCACTTCTCAGAAGAAGTTTGTCCCTGCCCAAACTGACGACAAGAGCTCAAGTGTTGCTCGTCAGGATAAAGGCAAAGGGAAGGAGAAAGTGCCTGAACCTGTCAGGCAAAGGACTGAGGAACCCAGTCCAAAACCTAAGGGAAAGGCCAAGGCTCCTCATCCTGAGCCGAGGAAAAAGGACAAAGGGAATTCCAAGGCTCAGCCTAGGAACCCTCAGGCTGAATAGAATTCTGCCCCCAGCACTTCTCAGGCTAAGCCGCAGAATGCTCAGGGTAGGAGGAACTCAGGCCAAAGGGAACCTCGGGCAAGGCCAAGGACTATTGAGGTCCAGAGGCCTCAGGCAGGGCACAGGGCCCATCAGGAACGTCCCAATCCTCAGAGGAGAAGGACGAACCAAGTGGCCCATGAAAGGCAATGTAGACCTGACTCCGGAAACACTCAGGCCAGTCCTCAAGTGCCTAGAGGTCAGGCCCAAGCTGCTCCTTCACAGGACAGACCTCAGCCCAATGCACCCAGGCCAAGGAGGAACAGGAGGCCCGCCCCCAGGAATCAATCCAGGGCTCCTGAAACTCAGGCTGACACACATACACCCTCAACTTCCCAGGCACAAAGGAAGAAGAGGACAGTGTATGTTGATGTTTCAGGGAGACAGGTTTACACTTCTGATGCCATCAGAATTGTTAAACAAATCTTGATCCCGAAGGGTATGGCTAATACTGTAGGACCCAATACGAGATGGGTACCTGAGGCCTGATTCTTTTCAGGTCGCTGCGGGCTACAAGAAGAGGAGGGAGGATCAGAAGCTGGACTGGTACTTGGACTCAGGATGTTCCAGTCACATGACTGGTTCTCATGATCTCCTTCAGGATTATGTAGCTCAGGATGGCCCGCAGGTAACCTTTGGTGATAACTCTAAGGGTTTCACCAGAGGATTCAGAACCCTTGTTATTGGCTTTGTCCGTGTGCTTAATGTATCATATGTTGAGGGACTTAGGCATAACTTGCTCTCGGTCAGTCAGTTTTGTGACCGAGGATATAGTGTAGAGTTTACATCTAACATGTGTCTTGTGAAGGACAAATCTACACTGCAGGTTCTGATAACAGGTGTCAGGAGAGGGAATGTATACTTTGCTGACTTCAAGAGCAGCTCTCCTGAAACTTGTTTGGTCGCTAAGAGCTTTTCTGAGCTCAGTTGGCTTTGGCATAAATGCCTGAGTCACTTAAACTTCAAGATTATTAACAAAATTTCTAGACTTTCTCTTGTAGATGGTCTACCTAATAAAGTTTTTAGCAAAGACCACGTGTGCGGAGCATGTCAGGAAGGCAAGCAAACCAAAGCCTCATTCAAGGAGAAAGATGCCTTCTCAACTGACAGAGTGCTTCTGCTCCTGCACATGGATCTCTTTGGTCTGATTACTCCTGTCAGCATGAATAGAAGGACACTCAGGTCAAGCTTCCTGAGCTACTCAAGCAATTGAGTACTGAACAGGGTCAGAGCATCGTCAAGATCATATCAGATCGGGGAACAGAGTTTATTAACTCTATTATAACTGATTTTTGTACTGACCTTGGTATTGCTCATGAGACTTCTGCAGCCAGGACCCCTCAGCAGAATGGGGTAGCTGAGAGAAGGAACCGAACCCTGAAGGAAGCCGCCAGGACCATGTTGGCTGAGTCAGGACTGCCCAAGAAGTACTGGGCTGAAGCAATCAACACTGCTTGCTACACTCAGAACCGATCTGTGCTGAACAAACAACATGCTCAGACACCTTATGAAACTTGGAATAAAAGAATGCCTAGCATCTCCTATTTCCATATTTTTGGGTGTAAGTGTTTCATCCTGAACAATGGGAAAGGCCAGCTTAAAGCCTTTGATAGCAAGTCTGATGAAGGAGTATTCTTAGGATACTCCTCAATCAGCAAAGCTTTCAGGGTGTATAACTGTCAGACCCTTTGTGTGGAAGAAACACCTCATGTTGTGTTTGATGAGACTGCATCAGTGCGTAGAAAACAGGTTCCGAGTCCTGACACTGAGGGGGTTTCCAAAAGGGTGACAAGACTGAGCCTGAAGAATCCTGAATTCAAGATCAAACTTGTGAGTGCTCCCAAGGGATGGAATGATGATGATGAAGATCAGGATGGACCTCAGGCCAACCCTCAGCAAGCCCCAGCCTCGGAGAATGTTGAGTCTCAGACGGAGGCACAGACTCAACCTGAGGTACGTAATGTCGGTGATGATGCTTCTGCACCTAAGACAGTTACTGAGTCCAACACTGTAGGGGGAAACAATGTCTCTGATATTACCCAACCCTCAGGAAATGGCTCAGTATCCCCTGTTCTTGCTTGTTCCGCCTCTTTGCCTATTATTGCTGAAGCTAACATTTCAAGTTCAGAAGAAGGAACGTCAGCAGCTCCCAGTGCAGCCGTCAGCAGGAGGCGGTGGCTAGATGATCACTCATTGGCTGATATCATTGGTGATATCAATAAGGGGGTCAGGACAAGGTTGTCCTTTGGTGAGAGTGCTATGTTCTGCTGCTTCCTGAGTGATCAGGAACCTAAGAGCATAGAAGAAGCTCTTGCTGATCCGAACTGGATCCTAGCCATGCAGGATGAGCTCAATCAGGTTGAGCTGAATCAGGTTTGGGAGTTAGTTGATAGACCTAGGCGTCAACATGTTATTGGCACCAAGTGGGTCTTCAAGAAGAAGAGGGATGAGAAGAATGTTGTTGTCAGAAACAAGGCCAGACTAGTGGCAAAGGGTTACTCTCAGGCTGAAGGGATCGACTATGATGAGACCTTTGCTCCGGTCGCCAGGTTAGAGACAATCAGGCTATTTTTGGCTTATGCAACATTCAAGAAGTTCAAAGTGTATCAGATGGACGTAAAGAGTGCATTTCTGAATGGTATACTGAACGAGGAGGTTTATGTTGACCAACCTCCAGGGTTCGAAGTTGGGATTAAAGTATATCACCTAAAGAATGCTCTTTATGGTCTGAAGCAGGCTCCGAGAGCTTGGTATGATACACTATCTCAGTTCCTGATAGAACACGTGTTCGTGAAAGGAACTGTGGACAGGACCCTCTTCAGGATATCCGAAGGGGAAGATATTCTCTTGGTTCAGATTTATGTGGATGACATAATATTTGGATCTCCTAATCTGAAGCTTTGTGAGAAATTCTCCAAGCCGATGACTGGGAAATTTGAGATGTCAATGATGGGAGAAATGAACTTCTTTCTGGGTCTCCAAGTCAGGCAATCTGACTCCGAAATCTTCATAAATCAGTCCAAGTATGCGTGGGACTTGATTCAGAAGTTTGGAGTTCAGACCAGCAGAGTCTCAAGTATTCCCATGAACATAAATGAGAAGCTGGATCCTGACAAAGAAGGAGCCTCAGTAAATTAGACTGAATATAGGGCACTGATTGGATCCTTATTGTACCTGACTGCAAGTCCTCCTGACAACACCTATGCAGTTGGAGTTTGTGCAAGGTATCAGTCTGATCAGAAGAAAAGTCATCTAGAGAGTGCCAAAAAGATACTGAAATACCTGAGAGGTAGAGTCAATTTAGGACTTTGGTATCCCTCTGATGACAACCTAGAACTGACTGGCTATTCTGATGCTGATTATGGAGGCTGTAGACTTGATAGGAAATTAACTACTGGCACATGTCAGTTTCTAGGGAGCAAACTGATCTCTTGGTTTTCTAAGAAGCAAACCAGTGTTGCAACGTCTACTACTGAGGCTGAGTATATGGCGGCAGGCAGTTGTTGCTCCCAGATTCTTTGGTTGAAGCAACAACTGAGAGACTACCAAATAGAGGCCACTGAAGTCCCAATTTATTGTGACAATAATAGTGCCATTGCCATATCCCAAAACCTAGTCTTACACACAAGGTGTAAGCATGTAGACATCAGGAATCACTTTATGAGAGATCATGTTGAGAAGAAAGATATAAGGATGGAAAGGGTCCCTTCTGACAAACAGAGAGCTGACATCCTTACTAAGGCATTGCTTGAAACCAGGTTTGTTGAGTTGTCAGTAGAGTTAGGGCTTCTTGACCCAGGCTTAGGGGATTCAGTATGAATCTCAGTTCAGTATACATAAGGTCAGGAGCAACTAACTAAGGATCAGTTTGAAAGGCGTGTAGAGAGGGAGTGAATGGTTGAAGGGGGAACTTTCAGTAAGAAAGGATGGTCAGTACAGACTGACTAAAGTTCTGGACACTGAATTCAGGGCTTGTCACCGTGATAGGTCAAAAGTGGTATCAGTTAGATATCAAAATCTGACTGACTGGTATGTTTCCTGAATTATTTTTTAATCATCATATCTTGCTTACATCATCTTTGATATTGTTTATCGTATTGTCAAATCAAACCATTTTGTCACCTAATCTCAACCGTTCATTTATTATTCAGTTATTGTTTAATGCAAATTATTTGAATTAAATACGGACATACTCTGACGCGCATTAAATGCGAAGGAGGCGGGAACGGTTTCCTATAAAATTTTGAATTATGACCTTGGAAATCCGAAACTGCTCAATCCACGTGCATGCAGTTTTAAAAATTTAATCTCAACAGTTGAATGTTAAAGGTCTTTTATTCTGAACCGTCTGATTTAACTGAATTTTTAGTATAAATAGATGTCGATCTCATTCTGAGAAACCTTTCCACTCTCTGAGATTCTTGCATTCTATACCATATTTCTCTCTCTACTCTCTAACCTTTCAGATTTTAATGGCGCCTTCCAAAACCACCATGTTTCTTGCGAATTTGGAGGCACTGAAGGGCCAAGTCAACTGCGAGCCCATGGCTGATTTCTCCTCTGAGCACCCAGACATCTTGCCCATTCAAGAATGGGTCACGAAGGCTGGTATACTGGATTGGGTTTCAAAAATGCCAAAGAAGTTGTGCCCATCCCTCGTTGCTGGGTTTCTTATCATGCTACGGGAGAACGCAGAAGGTGAGCTCGTTTCTTCAATCCCCACTCAGCACTCTGCTGTAGTTGATGGGGATACTGGTGTGAAGAGGACCTGGATAAAGATCAACATGAGGAAGTTGGTCAAGGATACCTTCAACTTGCCCCATTCCGAGGAAGATCAGTAGTTGGATCTTCCACATACCTTTGGAATCGGGAAAGAGCAACAGATTCTGAACTCATTTGCTGATGGAAAGCCCCTAATCAAGGCCAGACTCCACAAGTCAGTTCTGATTCCTGTGGCGAGGCATCTACTGGACTTGGTCAGTCAATCAATCATGGCGACTGCTGGTGGGAAAGAGCAGGTGTCCAGGCCTAAGCTATATCTGATGAAAGCTGTGGTGGAGGACAAGAAGTTTGATTGGGAGGAGTTCTTCATTCAGCAATTGGTTGCTGCGAGCAACAATGTGATTGAAGGCACTGATGGGACTTGCACTTTCTCCAAGCCAGTCCACTATGGCACTCGCATCTCTCTGATGCTTCAGACTCTGGCTCTTGGAGATCTGGATAAAGAGAACTTCACTGAACTGACTGGCAAGCAGACTCTCTACAAAAGCTTGTCAGCAGGGAAGGGCAAATCAGTGAAGAAGAAAGCAGAGAAGAAGGCTTCAGAAAAGAAGGAAGTTATGGAGAAGGCCACCACAACCATCAAGTCAATTATTGTGAAGATGAAAAACACTTCAAGGGCAGTGTCAGTCTCACCATCCAAAGATCGACTGACAAGGAAGACCTCTGAAGACGTAGATGAGGTGGTTGTGAAGGATCCGAAGGGAAAGGCAACTGCTCAGGAGACTCAGGAACCAGTCGGTGCTACACCTACTCAGGAACCAGATCTTGTTCTAGAAGGTGACAAAGCCGATGAGCAGATTCAGTCTGCCCTGATCGTGGTTCCTGATATGGTGGCCGGGTTGGAGGTAACTCCGGCGGCTTCGGAGGAAAGAGCGCAAGAAGTGGAGAAGGAGAAGGAAGTAGACGTTCAGGGGGAACCTTCAGGAACTGATGCTCAGGGGGAACCTTCAGGAACTGATGCTCAGGGGGAACCCGACAAGGGGGAACCCATGGAGGTGGAGCAGACTCAGGCGGAGTCTGAGCATCAGCCTGAACCGTCTACTGCTGAAGAGACACCACTCATGATCGAATTGCCTTGGAGATTCCCAGCTCTAGCTGAAGGCAGCCTGACTCCGTTTGAAATGCTGACTCGGAATCAGGCTCAAAAGATTGTCTCTCAGTATCTCTCGGATTTGACTGAAGCTCAGAAGAAAGAGGCAGTTCAGCTCCGAACATATGCCCTGACCAGAAGAACAACCTATCCGGAAGTGGCCACTGTTGTGGAAAAGAAGGGATGGGAAAAGCTTGCTGAGGAAGAAGCTGCGTTATTTGACGCCTTTCAGGTTAGTTCCATTACTCCACTACTTAGGGTAGATGATTTTATTGCAACTGTTAGGAAAATCTACCCTAAGGTTGTTGTTGCTGAGCCGGAGAGGCTGAAGGTGTTGATATGGAACTGGTGAGAGTTCCGGAAGAAAAAGGGGAGGAAGTGGCAGTGATTGCTGAGGATGGTCAGCAAGGTGGCACTGAAGGGGTCAGTGCATCGGCCAATGAAGCACTCCCTGGACCCAGGACTTCTAAGGCTTCAGGAGAGGGTCCATCAGGTCTGGTCCGTGCGAATAATGGTTGGATCACTCAGGAGTCCTTATATGTGCAGAACTCTTCACGAGCACATGCCAATCTTCATAGGCGGGTGATCGTTGTTGAGGGGAAGGCATGGAGGTTCAGTGACTCTACTGACCTCATCAGCAAAATGATGAATTTACTGAGTTAGGATCAGGTTCGCTTGGACGCAGAATGGGCAGAGGCGATGGCTAGTCTCGGAGTCTTTGTAGGGACTGAAGTCACGGCAATTGCAGCGCAAACCTCAGAAACACTTGAAGCCTGCAAGAAGATGTCAGCCGATGCCTTATCTGAGCAGGATGCAAAGTTCAACACTTTACTGGATAAAAAGGTAGAAGAAAGGGTTGCTCAGATGAAGGGTGAGATCAAGGCGGAGCTACTTGCTGAACTGACCGCCAAGACTCAATCGGCTGTTGCTGAGACATGTGCCTCTATAAAGTCTGACATCACCAAGGCCGTTTCCACTGAGGCTAAGGACCAACTGAAGATCTACGGTCTGGAAGTCAATTTCCTGACAGGCAGTATGCAAGACTATGAAGAGACTCAGCATGACATGTCTCATGGATTCGAATTGCTTGCCCAAACCCTTGAGGAGGTCATCAAGAAAGCAAATGCTGATGATGCTAAAAAGGGGGAAGGAATAGCAAAGAAGAAGAAACTGATTCAGTCAGTGCTGCAGAAGAAATCAGTTCTTCATCCCAGTGGAGAGGAGAAGAAACGAACAAGGTCAGTTTCTGCGGCTGAGGCGAGTCAGAGTTAGCCCGCTCAGAAGAAGCTGAAGCAGACTGAGGATCCTTTGGCTGCCATCTGGGAAGAATCGCAGGAAGCTCAGTATTCGGGTTTAACTCAGAAGAAGGTTTCTGAAATGACCGAGAAGGAGAGGATGGCGAGATAGGTTGAAATTACGCGCCTCGATTAGATTCAGAGGCTAAAGGAGTCCAATGAGTACTTATCTGCTCAGTTGGAGAAGTACAAGTCTGCTCAGGCTCCAAAGAAGAAGACTCAGCGGAATCTGAAGGCTGTTCAGGGTCAGGGACCCCCGAAGTCCATGTTCATTCTGATGGAACTGATGGAGCACTGGATTCCGATCAGAAATAGGTGGAGTTACCTTTTCCATGTGGCGGAAATTCGGAAAGACCTGAGTGATGATGTGTCTGACATTTTCCACTACTGGATGACGGAAGAGTATCCAAATCTCTGGATCAATATTATTCGATATGCTGACGCAAAAGGCGTAGAGATTGCTCTTCCTGACATGGTCAGGTATGCTCCTCCTCTTATCGGAAACACTAATCAGCTGGATAGGGCAGCCATTCAGGCCGAAGTTGTCTGAGTCGCCCAAGT
Source organism: Prunella vulgaris (assembly GCA_026898435.1). Lineage (NCBI taxonomy): Eukaryota > Viridiplantae > Streptophyta > Magnoliopsida > Lamiales > Lamiaceae > Prunella > Prunella vulgaris. Next base: position 76,092 of record JAPKLY010000057.1, on the reverse strand, counting down.
TTCGAAGGTTGCATCTGATCCAATCAAGTTGGATTTATATCTGAGAAGAGTGCTTGACATGTATGGCATTTCGGCCAGTCGCTGGGAAGGAGATGAAGAGTAATACTGCTCAGGAGTTAGTTGTCAGGGAAAATTATGTAATAGCTTCAGGATACTTGTACTTTTCAGATCTATCAATGAAGTTATTTTATTTTACTGAGTACAACTTCTTGTTGACTCCTGAATTTACTTTTCAGTATCCTTATAGAGAACTGTACTAACCCATTCCTTGTTTCCATCTTATAGACTAAGTACCAAACTTGTCAAAAGGTACTAAACTATTTGCACTGACTAAGTCAGTTGATTGTATAGATGGTTAGGAATTTGCTTAAAGTTTTGGCATCACCAAAAAGGGGGAAATTTTCTGGGACAATCTGAGTATTTTGATTAGATCCCAAAACCCCTGATGAATTTGCCTAAGTACAGTTGTTCAGGATTGTCTAGCTCAGGATAGTCAGGTTAGGGATTCAGTTCAGGGGGAACGTGCTGAATACTGAAGAGTTTTGGAGTCGACCCAATAACCTGAAGTCTGAAGTGCAACCTGTCCTGAAGAAGGTCAGAGTCAGTCTTGCTGAAGACTGCCTGAACTGAAGCTGAAGACCGAAGCCTGAAGATTCATTCTGAAGACTATCCGGAGTTCCATTGATTAATGTTTCTACTGAGTACACTAAGCATGCTCAGGACAGAACTTAGTCAGTGAAAAGTTGTGTAACCTATCAGGCCGAGCTAAATGCTCGTGAGACCTGACTTAGGCCTTGAGTCAGTTTATCTGACACATGTAAGTCCAAAGCAAAAAGGTTACACATACTAAGCTGAATAACTTATCAGGCGGAGCTGAATGCTCTTAAGACCTGACTTAGGCCTTGGTTCAGTTTACCTGATCCATGTAAACCCAAAGCAAAAGGTTATTTATACTATGGGATAAAGAGACAAAGAGAATGTCAGTAAGACTCCGATAAAGACAAACATTCAGGATGAGTAATTAACAAGAGACTCAGAGTATTGAATGTACGAGGAAGGACAAGTGTCAGGTGGTCAACTAGCCGTTTGTACGGAGAGTCAATGATCTTTTGACACGCATGTATGGAGTCTGCGCAGCAGTTAATGCGGCATTTAATGCGTCTCAGAGTTGCAGGCAGCGGGATAAAGATTGCCAGATTAAGCATGGTGATTAGGTCAACAATACATCTAGCCTGCAACCACCCTAAATAGGAAAGATTTGTAAAGATCTCCTCCAACGGATCTTTTTCAAATCTTACCTATAAATACAGAGAGCCTTGCACCCATTCAAGGCTAACGGGAAATTTCCAAGCGAAGGCTCTCAAGAATCCAAACACTCAAAGCATACTTTGAACAACACTCTGCAATTAAATTTTCCTAGTGTTGTGATAGGATTCACTCTGTATTTGCTTAGTTTTGATAGCTCTAATCTTTAGCATTGCTTTGTATTGCTTGGTCTATCCTTAGTTGGAAACCAAGAATACCAAACCACTCAGGGTGTGAGATTGGTTGGTTAGAAGGACTGGGACTTGTAAAACCACCCAGGGGTCAGTTCCTAAGAGAGGAAGTTGGCTATTCGTGTCCCTTGGCACGTAAAACCCAAGTACCTATCCTCAGGGTTTTGGGGATAGCTTCCTGTTAAATCATGCCATGGACGTAGGAGTTGGTTATCTCCGAACCACGTTAAAAAGACCCTTGCGTGCTGATTTACATTCTTGCTCAGGATCATAATTGTCATTCATATTAAACTGAGCATACTGCATTGTTTTGATCCTTAGGCTGAATGAATCATCCTGAATCTGAATACTGTGCACCAGCCTTAACCAACAATTTACTAAGCAAACTCAGAGAAAATGTTTTCAGAAATTAAAACGAGTAAATTCTAAAGGCTCATATTCCGCACGTACTCTAGCTTACTGAGATAGTAGTCCAACTGACTAGCTTCCGAGCGGGCAGTAGGTTTGTTATCTCTACTGAGCTTCTGAGCACTTTACTCATACTCAGCGTATCTGACTCCTTACTGACTTGTCCCTGCTGCCCCTGCGGACTCTCAGTTTAGTAAGTATATCAGGATCTTCCTGACTGAGTGTGTAAGAGCATTTTTCTGAAGATTCAGAAAAGTCTGATATCAGTGTATTCCCCCCATACACTGATTATACTCATTTCGGGACCAACATCAGTGGCTCCCATATCCACTACCCACGAATGGGAAGCATACACCGCTAAGCAAGTTTCAACAACAAGTGCAAGAGAATTACCTTTCTTCCCGGCCTTCTTTGGCTTAGGACTGGCCGTCCTCCAATGTCCTTTCTCACCACAGTTGAAACACTTCCCTTTGTTCTTCTTCTTCTTCATCTTCTTCTTCCCACCTTTCGGTGCGGAAGAAGTCGGACCGCTTGCCACCAAGACTTGAGTTTGGTGTCCCATGAGTGTCTCCGCCGATACCAAAGCTTGCAAGAGTTGTGCCAACGTGAACTCTTGATTATTCATCATATAGTTCAACTGGAACTGCTCAAAGCTTTTCGATAGAGAATGGAGAACGAAATCAACTTGCATTTCCGCACCATATTCAGCTCCAAGTACCTCTAACTTGTTGAGGTAGCCCATCATTTTGAGAACGTGATCCAATACGGGCGTTCCCTCCACCATTTTCAGCGATAACATATCTCACATGGTGATTTGCCTAGCCGTACGATTCTGATGAGCGAACATCTCTTTTAGGTTTAGCATCATATCAGAAGCGGATTCCATGTCTTGGTGTTGATGTTGCAACACATCTGACATTGAAGCTAAGATGGTACACCTAGCTATTTCATCGGATTTCATCCACTCCCTATGATATTCCCTATCAGTAATATCCGCATCATCCATAGGCGTAGGGGGCTTTGGTGTGTCAAGAACCCATTTGTGTTGTTGTGCGGTTAGGACAATAAATAAGTGACCTTTCCAATCAACATAGTTTTCACCTTCCAATTTGTTATCTTTAAGTATAGTAAACAGTGGATTAAAAGGTGACGACATGCTGAACTGAAATAAAACATGCGTTGCATCAATACATACATCGATTCACAAAGATTATCACAAATTTCGATCATGCTTTGTATTAAAATCTAATAAAAAATACATAGCATAAATCGGCCGACATCTTAAAACAGTTCACATAAGCCACGATGAGTGTGGACGTTTATGCAAACACATTTAAGCAAGTTACAAACAAGAACAGCTACAAACTTTTAATTTCAAAAAATTAATAGTCGGCTCCCACTTGACCATATAAAATCGGTTCGGACTCCAATGGGGAGTAATAAAATGCCAATTTTATACCTAAGTATTATCCATGATTAAATACAGGATTATTACTTTGTTTTGAATAAGCCACTCGATGGGAGGGTCAATTCTGTTACTAATAATAATCCACAATCATCCTTTTGAAAATTCATTCATGTGAACTTATCTTTTGGCCTATCCGATAGGGAGAAAGACGTTTGCCAATGCGTAGCCAAAAGACTTCACAAACAAATAAATCATGGAGGCCAAATAATTCAATTTTATTATCTAGAACAAAATACCGAATTATATTTAAAACATACTTAGTAATTTTTGGAGTTGAGATTTTTCATCACGATATTCATGCAATCAAATGTTTAATCAAATTAAATAAATAAAGCATGCATCAAAACAAATTAAACAAATTGGCACATTATATCCAATTGTCATGGTTTAATTTTCTCGTTTTGACTACGAGATATCGTAATCACCGTTCGTCTTCAAGCTTTATCGTCCGTCTCGATTAAGCTCCCACTGAACCGCACCAAAATTTCATCAACTTTGTCTCCGGGGCTTTAAAATCTCCGTTCTTCGTCTTTGATATCGGTTACAATTTATTTATAAAAATAAATAAACACCTATCGTCTAGACTAGTCTATTACATAAAAACATCCTAGTCTACCCGTGGATTTTCTTACGAAAAAATGATCCGAACGAATTGGATTTTAAAACCGCATCATCATACATGCATGCTTAAAAAAATATTAAATACCATGACAATTGGATACCTGCCAAAAAGATCTAGCAATTCTACTATCCAATTTTCAAATTTAATATTAAACATTTAAATCACAATTTAACGTATAGAGCCCGAAACCGGCTCTGATACCAGTTGTTGGGGTAATTAAACGCGGATCTATTCGGGATTTACGCTAAATACAAATTTATGCCTACAATTAATATCATGATTTAAACATAATTAAATCAAATAATTGTATACCCAACAACAAGCTTTGCATGCAAAACATATGAACATATAATATCACGTAAAGCCCTAAACAAGCGGAACTAAGGGAGTTAGTGAATTATACCTCTTGGAGAAAAGACAGTTTCTGAGGCAAAATGTGTCCTTTGTTCCCTTGGTGAAAAGGCACTTTCTGAGACAAAAGGCGTCCTTTGAGATCCTCTATAGGTAGATAGTGTCAACAATGGACTTGAAGGCGTCCTTCTTGAGACCCTCAATTTGACAAACCTAATTGACGGTCTCAAGAAGAACGTCTTCAAGTCCATTGTTGACACTATCTACCTATAGAGGATCTCAAAGGACGCATTTTGTCTAAGAAAGTGCCTTTTCACCAAGGGAACAAAGGACGCCTTTGCCTCAGAAATTGTCTTTTCTCCAACTGGTATAATTCACTAAATCACTTAGTTCCGCATGTTTAGGGCTTTACGTGATATTATATGTTCATATGTTTTGCATGCAAAGCCTGTTGTTGGGTATACAATTATTTGATTTAATTATGTTTAAATCATGATATTAATTGTAGGCTTAAATTTGTATTTAGCATAAATCCCGAATAGATCCGCGTTTAATTCCCCAACATCTAACACATTCACCGTCTCCATAACAACCACCACTTCAACAGCATTACCACTACCCATACCAAAATCTTCAAACAGAACCTCCTCCACAACTATATTCTTATTCTCCTCAACCGTACTCTTATTCCTATTCCTACCCCTATCAAAATCCACACTCCTAGACTCGTCGTCCTCCTAGGTCTTTGCACGAATAAGAAAAAGGATATGATGAATCGAAAGAAGATGTGTATGACTTTATTTTTAAATTTTTTAATATAAATGAAGATCTATATGATGAAGACATCAAAATAGTCATACACTTCAATAATTAATCTCTAAACCCTTCTCATTTTACTATTAGTTATAATTCTCTTAATGATGTTATTTATAGTAATACTTCTCTTGTAATCATTGATAGAAATCAAGAAGAAGGAGAGAAGAAGAAACAAGAAGAGGGGGGAAAAGGAGAAAGAGGACTCACAAGATGAAATTAAAGATGTAGATTCTATTGTTGAAGAAGAGGTAGAAGAAGGTCCACTAATGGACATGAGCAAGAATGTGGAAGAACATAAAGAGAAAGTGGAAGATGAGCTAAAAAAAATGAAATGAGCATTTCTAAACTCTTAAACTCTTCAATTTGTGCTTTAATTGATGATGATGTGTCTTCTGATTTTATTATGCCACTTGATAGAATTGATCATAAGATAGAATTGAAAATTCTCTTGGGTATGTTTAATCATAAAAATGGTGGATGGATAGATATGAGGAGAAAAGAAGAGGTCGGAGATGGACGTAAGAAAATATGGATAAGAAAGGTTGGAGAGTGGTGTACTCACAAAGAGACCCTCCTTGATTATGAGGCTAAGAGATTAAAATACAAATGCAAGGAGGATCGTTATCCTTGGCCCTTTCGATTAGCTTAAAATTTCTGTCCGACTTGAAGACGTTAAACTTAGCGCTAAATGGGAGGCAACCCATTCTTTTCTTTGCTTTTTATTTGTTATTTTTTATTTTTAGTTGTTTTATCTTTTTTTTTGTTAGTTTGTTTTTGTAGGTAAAGGGTGAGCTTACATGAAGAAAATGTATCGTTGAGCTTCATTGGTGGACTTTTAATTCCTCGTTGTGTGCTTAGTGCTACATGGAGGTATCATTAGCCTCGATCTCGAACTTAGGATTGCTTTGCAAATCCTAAGTTTGGGGGGGGGGGAGAGGGGTATTTTTATATATCTTACATAGTGCACTATATTTTAGATATTTTGTTTTCAGCATTGGCTTTACCTACATGATTTATGGATTTGATGATTTGTGTGATTGCTAGCATGAGCTTGTTTGTTTGTTGATTGAAAATTCCATTTTGAACACTAGTTTGCAAACTTTCCATTGCATAGCAATGAAAAAGTTTGGGGGGGGGGGTATGATCGTTTTTCATAATTTTATTTGCATCCACTTTTCTATGTTTATGTTGCTCGATCATGCTTAATCTTTGAATTGATGGAGTTTAGTTGGTGATTTTTGTGAGCTTATAATGTGTTCTTACTTGTTTTGATGATATAAGATGATTGCGTGATGAATGTCTTCTTAGTATTGTAAGATGTAGTGTGGTTCTATTATATGATCATGTGTTTCACTAATCATGCTTTTTGTGGATTCTTTGATGCTTGATATTAAGTTGAGATGAACATTTGAGAAATGAAGCAAGTCACAATCGCATAACCCGTAAACTTTTGAGCCTTAATTCCCTTTTCATTCGAAAAAGGATAATTTTTTTTCTTGGTTGTGTGGTCCTTTTGATGCATTGTACTCTAGAACTTGCCATGAGTCTTGTTTGAGATCACACTTTGTAATATATTGTCAAAAATGATTTGAGGCCATCTTTGATCTTAAAAGAAGCCACTTAGCCAAATTATCCATACCAAATAACATTGTTTACCATAGTTAGCCATTTTTAGCCTTTTGACCTTTTTCTTTGGCAACCTATGATTGTAGCCTAATTATCCTTCATTTTGAGCCTTATTTTCCCTATGAATAGTGGAGCTTTCATTAGGATAAAAGGGGTACATGTGCTTTAAAAAAATTGGTGGATGAGATGGTGAAGGAAAAAGAAAAGAAGCAAAAGATAAAGATGTGAAAAAAAGAAGATGAAAGTTGTGCTTTTGAATGAAAAAATGTGAAGAAGAACTTATGTACATAATGTGTTGGTGATGTGATACAAAATTACATAAAAAAAAATTCTTGATAAGAAGAAGTGTGAAAAGAATGTTGTGGAGTGGAAATGATATTGAAATTTGATCACTTGCGACCTATCTTTTGAAGAGTAGAGATATTCCAGATAGGTTTCTTGACCTCTTGCTCCACTAGTTGGTGAGTCACTTCTATCCATAAGTATCCCTCCCTTACCAAAGAACCAACACTATAACCAAATGAAAAGTTCTCTTTGATTTAATGATGAGTAACTTTACTACTGCTGGAGAATTGAGGCAATTGGCAAGCTTATGGTGGTGCATGTGTTGAGAGTGACCTTGAGTGATTTATTATTTCCTATACACTTAAGTGTCAAGTGAAACACACCCGAGAGGACTGTGATGAGTGGATTTGATCTTGTGTTCATGGATTCTTGATTGATTGTTTAAAAGTTAACATATTTTGCATATGTTGTTGAGCATTGATTTAGAATAATGTCTCATGACATTAAGAAAGATGAGGATCACGTTTTGATGCAATTATTCCCCTTGTTTTGTCGTTTCATTGCTCGAGGAGGAGTAATACAATAGTTTGGGGTGGTGATTAGGGTCATATTTGCATCAAATTCATACACATTTTGATATGATTCTTGGTTATTTTAATTGCATTTATAATACTAATTGCTATATAATTGATTATTGGCCTATTTTGCAAAGAGTTGTGCATTTGTAGGAAAAATGAATAAAAAAGGTGGAAAAACGAGTAAGTTTGATAAATTTCAGATTTATTAAAACAATCCAAATGGTAGAAATGATATACCATGTGAAAGGTCTTGAAGAGAGGGTTGCAATGAAAAAATAATCGAGTCAATCAGAGTTCTAGAACTCGAGATATGAAGAAAATAAGTTTGGTCGAGCCAAAACCAAACTGCCTCCACCAGACTGCATCACTCGACCAAGCAGCTCGAGTGACACTCTTTCTTTGGTTGAGTGGCCACTCGGAGGAGCATCTTTAAGAGCAATTTTGACATTTCATACTTTTAATGAAGGGCAAACTTGTCATCACGTTTAGACACCTATAAATACCACTTTTCCTCAGATTTTAGGCATAATTAGGATTACTTTAACATACTTTTAGATAGATTAGATTAGGATTAGATTAGTGGTAGTTACCATCTCTCTCTCTCTCTCTCTCTCTCTATTTACATTTGTACTTCAATTTCTTAAAATTCCTTTTGATTTTTACCAGATTTTTAATCAATTGCAATAGATATATTCTTCATTAGATTCTCTACATTAATATGGTTCAATTTTAAGAATTGTTGAAGATTTCACTAAAGCTTGTAGATTGAAGTTTTTCCAATTATTGCTAATTCTCTCCAATTGGTAAGATCTTTCTAATTTTCTTTCAATTCATTGAATGTTGGTTGATTTCATGTTATTTTTTATAGTTTTCATGCAATTAGCCATGGGCTAAACACTCCTATGCTTTGGGTGATTGAAGTTATGTATTGATTTTTGTATTGATTCATGTTATATCTCGATTGTGTTGATTTAGATGATTAAAACTCTCTAATTGGATGATCCTTTGAGCCTTTGTTGTTTGCTACTTGAGATTTAGTTGTTTGATTGAGTTGGCAACATATGAGAATTAAGTTAATTCAATTTTATTCTTAATTGTTAGTAGTGCGCACCTAGTGTTTGCGTTTTGGTTTCCATGTCAATGAAAATTGGTAGGAGCTTAGAACAAAACCAATAGGAGTATTAGGCATTCAAATGAGAATTTAGTGCTAAATAAGGTGCTAATTACCTAGTTTAATCATTTTATTAGACTCATGATAGCTATAGGATGGATTAATACTTGAATTGATGCATAATGGAGATTACCTAGAGCATACAACCACTCCTTTGCACTTCAACGGAAGTGAGATTAGTTCACCCCTATTTTCATTTTGTTAGAATAGGACCCGAAATTGTCTTTTCTTTAGTTTATTTTGAGAAGCATATCTCTAGGGATTAGATCGGATTAACACTTGTTTCCCTTTGTTCAATATTTAATTTGGTCACTTGCCTTAACATAACAATAATCATGTACACTTGCGTGTTGCATTTAGAAATTTGGCAATCAACTACGTAGCGAGACAACCTTATGTTCGCGTTGCCCACGAGCGGAGGGCCATTTGGAGAGCACCGTTACTAATGCGGAGTTGGATTTGTGGAGGCAGAGATGAGAGGTCCCAAGTGACGTGCCTCTGACTATTGGGATCTTCCATTTGGCAGAGGTATCTTCGTGAATCTCTTGGATTCCTGCTCCATTCTGTGCCAGAAAAGCTCCACCCAGTTTGTCTAGACTCCATCTAGAATTGCCCTTGTTGGTCCCAAAGGCAGGTTTTTAGGAAAGAATACCTTAGAGCA
>JAPKLY010000057.1:44737-66600 GCA_026898435.1 Prunella vulgaris | reverse complement strand
TGGATACGTCTTTTATCCATGGTCCTTGTCTTGTCTGCGACGTGCTCTCAGCTGATCTACTAATCTTCTGATATCAGCTGATCTTCTCTTCAGCTAACGGCTGATATTAACTTCTCTGATGATCTGCTCTCGATGCTCCAGTGTCAGCTGCTTAAAACTTCTGTTTTCTAAAGTCGGCTAAGTCCACAAGGTCTCAGCTGGTCTTCTCTTCTATGATAGCTTCGGATCTTCTAGGCAGCAAGGTAGGTTCCCCCTCACTTGAACCTATCTAATCCTAACTACTCATCAGCTGACTAACATGTTCAGCTGGTCCTATTACAAGCTGATTGGTTTATTATATCATCAAAATATCTAACACAGAAATCCTAACAGCCCTAGCAGTGCAAAGTCTCCTGTTGGTTAGGGCATCCAGACTTTGTTGTTCTGCGATGATGACTTTTGTCACCACGTCCATAGAAAATATGTACCTCCGATAAAGCATATTCTTCTTCAGGTCAGCCGTGACCTCTTGGCAGCTCCTCCCTGCCATCATTCTGAAGGTTTCAAGGTGAGAACTCTCCTTGTAAGTGAGAGGATTAACACCAGAGTTGGAGAGGAGAAACCAAGTAGCAACATCCTGCTTGGAGAGGCACAAATTTGTCTTCTCGACACGAGAGAAGATCTCATCTCCCTGAAATTTAGGCCAGATCAGAAAATGCATGGCATGAATATTCAGGGTCTTATTCTACGGAGGGTGGATGGAGGTGAAGGTTCTGAGATTCCGTTGGGTGAGCAGATTCAGGATCTCCAGAGCATCTAGATTCAAAATCCACACACATCTCTGAGTACATATTATCCATCATCTTATCCCAATCAGTGTTAGACATAACTGAAAGAAGAAAATTGGAAGCAAGAGGAATGAGATAGGTATATGCAGAGTAGTATGTTAACGTAAAAGTTTCAGAGAAGGTGAGAGGAGATACATATAAGTTGGGGAAGATGAGCAATTCAAAAATGGTGTCAAAAACTGATCATTAGATTAATTAGATTGACATATTGCGTCAGATAAATGAAAAGCCCATATTAAGCGACCTTTCCAATCTTATGGGTGACGCGTGCGTGTCAAGTTTTGAAAAGGGTTGGGCCGCCAAATTTCAACATTTTAGGAAAAAACAATAATTACCAAAATTCGAAAGGTTAAATTGGGCGGTGAAAAGACAATTTTGACTGACACAAATTGAAAGGTTAAAACCCCTTGATTTTTGCAAAATAAAATATTTGATAGACAGATTTTCTAAAATAATCTTAGAAAAATGGGATTAACCTATTTTTGAAAGAGATTTTATTTTAAAATAAAATAAAATAAACAAGAAGGAAAGACTTATCTCCCATCTGACATGGAAGTGTCAGCTGATACCAATAAGACTATCTTCAAAATTGATCTCCTCTGCTCATCTCATCGGTCTGTCAGCTGATACCATCAGAAGGGAATAGGCCTCGTCATATTTTTCTTGACTTATACCTGGATCAAGTTAACTATAACAAGATAGGTTAAAAGACAAGAAAACATAAAGAAGACATACCAGACCAGCTGACATAGGAGGCAGCTGGTTACCAAAGTAGATTCCCCCTTAGTTGGGTATCGGCTGAAGCAATATTTCTCCTCATCTGACCTCCTATAGAACTACTTCTGCAACTACCATCCCTAACTCTACTACTAATTCTCTGAATCTGGTCTCAGTAAGGGGTTTATTGAGGATATCTGCTCTCTACTTCTCAGTGTGAATCTTCTCCATTCTGATCTCACCCTTCTCAGTATGATCTCTAAGGAAATAATGCCTTATATCCACATGCTTGCATTTGGTATGGAGAACTGAATTCTGTGAGCACATGGTAGTCCGTCAGCTGCTGTCTGATCCAAAGCAGCTGAGAGCAGCAACTGCCAGCAGCCATAAACTCTGTCTCTTTGGTGGAAGTAGCAACGGATGTCTGCTTCTTGGAGAACCAAGAAATCCAGCTTACTTCCTAGAAACTAACAAGTGCCAGAAGTTTGATTTCCTATCAATCTTGCACCCTCCATAGTCAGAGTCCGAATACCCACTCAACTAAAAATTGTAACTAGCTGGGTACCAGAGGCCCAGATTGGAAGTACCCTTCAAATTCTTCACAATCTTCTTTGCTGCTTCCAAATGAGACATTTTAGGGTTCGCCTAAAATCTTGCACAGACTCATACTGCGAAGCTGATATCAGGTCTGTTGACAGTGAGATACAGAAAAGAACCTATAAGGCCTCTATAGAGAGTTTGATCCACTTTCTCGCCAGCCTCATCTGGGTCTATGCTGAAGTTTGCCATCATCGGAATATTAGCGTCCCTACTGCTACTGACTCCGAACTTATCTATCAGGTTCTTGGCATACTTAACTTGGCTAATAAATGTTCCATTGGGCATCTGCTTCACTTGCAACCCAAGGAAATAGGTTATCTCCCCCATCATTAACATTTCGTACTGATTGGTCATCAACTTACTGAACTGATCACACATCTGCTTGTTGGGGGAGCCAAAGATGATATCATCAATGTATATCTGCACCAGAAGGATATCATTTTCATCTTCTTTCTGAAATAAGGTCTTGTCTATCTCACCTTTGCTGAATCTACTGCTCAGTAAGAACTGGGAAAGAGTATCGTACCATGCTCTAGGTGTCTGCTTTAGACCATATAAAGCCTTTTGCAACCTATACACCTTGTTTCCAATCTCAAATCCTGGGGGCTGCTCTACATACACCTCTTCTGCGAGGATTCCATTCAAAAAAATGCTGACTTGACATCCATCTGATATACTTTGAACCTTTGAAAACAGCATAGGCAAGAATCAGTCTTATGGCTTCTAGTCTGGCCACAAGAGCAAATGTCTCATCATAGTCAATCCCCTCTGACTGTGAGTACCCCTCAGCCACTAGCCTTGCCTTGTTTCTTACGACCACATTGTTTTTACCATTTTTGTTCTTGAAGATCCACTTAGTGCCTATGCCCTTCTGATGTCTGGGTCTCTCCACTAAGGTCCAGACTTCTTGTCTTGCAAACTGGTTTAGCTCCTATTGCATGGATAAAATCCAGTTTGGGTCTTCAAGAGCCTCATGGATATTCTTGGGTTCAATCACAGACACAGAACAGCTGAATTGGGAGGCCAAGGTTTTCTTCCTTCTGGTTTGAACATCAACACTTGGATCTCCTAATATTTGCTCAGCTAGGAAATCAAACATCTTCTTCTTACCCTTCTGAGGTGCCCTGGTCTGCTCCTCTTGGGTCAGGTCTGACTTTCCCCCTTGGTTAGTGTCAGGAGTCTTGTCACCCTCATCTGGTGCTGAAGGTTGCTTGTCAGCTGGTTTAGGCTCATCATCTGAATATGATTCTGAATAAATCCTTGGTAGTACATCCTTGATAAGATCAGGCTTATCATTCAGATTCATCTGATCCATATCATCTGCTAGCTTCTCATTGCTTTACTCATGAACAGATTCATCAAATACCACATGGGGTGTTTCCTCCACACAAAGAAAAACCTTATTAAAAACTATATACGCCTTGCTACTGCCAGAATATACTAAAAATATTCCCTCAGCAACTTTGGCATCAAAAGTTTTTTACTTTGTTTTTCCATTATCATGGAGGAAACACCTACATTCAAAGATATGGAGAAAGGAGAGGTTAGGGGATTTACCTTTGTACATCTCATAGGGGGTCTTGCCATGCCTCTTGACTGGCAAGCACCTATTTTGGATGTAGCAAGCAGTGTTGATGGCTTCTGCCCAAAATCTCTGAGGAGTATTGTATTCAGCAAGCATGGATCTTGCTGCCTCCTTGAGGGTTCTGTTCCTTCTCTCAGCTAAACCATTCTGCTGAGGTGTTCTGATAGCTGATGTCTGATTGGTTTGAAAATTGCTCAAAATTTGTATGCTTTATTTGACAATTTTGAGAGAATTTCTTGTACTTTTTACACTAATTTGGCTAATTGTGCTTAAATGAGAAAAATAATTGTTTTGTGAATTTTTACAGAAAAAAGGAAGAATTTTTGAAGAAATTGTTAACCATTTAATTGGTGTAACAAACCATACTTATTAAGAGGAAAGAGGTTCTAAGTGGTCCTCAATTTGATCAAGAGGAAGCTTTATTGACTGCCCAGCTACTTTACTCTGTCGCCAGAAGCACACGCTCGATAATCGCCATCCCTGCTCCTCTCCGATTTCCGCCGCCCGAAAATTCTAAACCAGCCACAATTGCCTCACCTGCTCTTCACATATCTCACCCACGCCTCTCTTGCTCGACACCACATCCCATTATCGCCGCCATAACACTTCACACCATCACTGCTTTCGTGTTCCGTAAGCCATCGCACCAGATTTCAAATCCAACACACAGCCGACGCCGGAAATTCTCCATCTCTGGAACTCATCCGAGTCTCCATTGCCGCTGGAAATAATGAAGTTCAACGCAATCCAGTCTTCACCACCGCCTGAAATCCAATCCTCACAGACCTTCCGCCGCCCTAGAAACTGTCACCAATCTCGTCTGTTCCAGAAACCGATGAAGACAATATCCACACCCTGAAGCTCATCATTGGCCGACTGTCGCACCTCCGCCGTAATTGAAATTGCACCACCACGGCGACGCCCTTCATCGCCAGAAACACACAAATCCATTCCAGAAACTGACGAAGATGTCGGAACTGCCTTGCCCAACTGTCGTTCTACCCACAGCTCACAGACATAAGACCGTCGCTCAAATCGCAGCCGGAATCCGTCCGCATCTCCACTGCCGTCACCAAAATCAACACTTAACCGCCTGTTGTGCTGAAGCCCAAAACTCTTTCAATACTCCCTCCGTCCCAACTCTTTCTTCCTGTTTTTTCATTTCGGGACGTCCCAACTCTTTTTTCATACCTTAAAAATGAAATAATTTACACTCACAAAATTCAATAAAGTACATTTTTATATTTTATTAATTAACTTCACACTCACATACTCTACTTTTTTTTTAATCTGTGTGCTCGGGTCTTTTTGAAGAAAGACCTGGACGGAGGTAGTATATTTTGGCCCAATTGTTAAGATACTGAAGGGCAGCAGATATTAGTATTAAAAGGGAAATTTTCGAGAGAAACAGAAGATTTTTAGATTAGGGCTTAGTTAATCTTTCTCTTTCATTCTTTTTTTGCAGTAGTTTAGGACGTAACTTTGATTTTTTTTATTAATTGGGGTTTTATGATTCTCTTTTTCTTATTTTATTTAATTTATGTTATGATTGTGTTTAGTTTCATGAGTTAGATCCATGTTACTTTGAATATGTGAAACTAGGAGGAACCCTATTCGTGGTAGTAAAATAGATGTGTTGTGAATTTTAATTCCATTTTTATATTTCAAGGTTGCGTTTTGTTGAGTAAAAGTTGCATGCAATATTCTTTAAGCTTGATTATGTGTATTAAATTCATACCTACGGTCATTGCATGGATTGAATATCATATGAAAAGTATGGGTGAGTATGTGATTTGTGAATCAAATCAGTGCTTAGATGTCCGACCAAGAGTCTAGGTGCTTAGATTAATTGACCTTGAACACTGTTGTCTATGATAGTGAGAGACGAATAAATTAGACTTAGTACCTATGTTGGAACGGAATAATTAATTCACCACCATAGGATATTTAATTTGTCTTGAGGACTCAAATGAGGGCTCTGGAGGGACTCAACTTGATGGGGAGATGATAGGCAACAAGGTAGTTATTTTGTCTATAAAATAATTGCATACAATAGTGATGGCTCTATATAAGTGAATTAGAATCCATAGTGTGTTTGTCGAATTGCCTACGAATAGGGGGATAACTAGTGAATCATATTCGAAGTATACTTTCGCACCTTTGCATCAGCAGTTTAAAAGTTAGGTTCTCGTTGCTTGATTTAGTTTAGTAATACTCAAAATCAGTTTCATTAAGTTAGAGATTTATTATTGTTTAGTAGCTAATGAAGTAGTCTTTATATTTCTTTATTAATATTGTTGCATCTTTATTAGAATTTAAAACAAAACCCTTTCGCAATTTCAATTCCTAGTTAGATATTTATTTCTCTTTAATTCAACAATTAACAACATTCACTCCTAGTTTTACCACATGTGGGTTCGATACTACTTGTCCCTAGACTTGCTCATACTACTTGATCCCTTCCTCTTGACTCTTGAGGGTTTGGATTATGTTTATTTGAAAAATATTAGAACAAGTCAATGGCGTCGTTACTGGGGAGGTAACGAGTATTTGTTTGCTTAATTGTTTGAATCTTAAAAAGAATTTGATACTTTCTCTTGTCTCAGGTGTATGATCACGATATCAAGAGGAGAGTCTGAGTACTCACTTGACCCTGAGATAGAAATTACATCAAGAAGGAGAAGAAGAAATCTCTCAGAGGAGTTTATGGCTGTAAGGAATCAGGACAATATGCCTCATCTGGAGGACGGATCTGGAAACAAGGAAGAGAATTGTTCTATCATCCAAAACTGTCAAAACTAAGGGGGAGTACATGGAAATGATAGACAAAGAGTTGATAACCCCCAGAATAATCAAAATTTATACGCCCTTCCTAATCAACCACCACCAAATCAGCCACCGAAACAACTGCCTTCACGGGGTTACCGACCACCTCCTCAAAATAATCAACCTTATCCAACATACCTGCAAAACCAACCAGACAATTACCCATACCAACCAAACAACCAATATGAACCACAGAACCAGAACTACCAACAACCCTATAACAACTCTATCTATCAAGACCAACAACCTCAAGGGGGTAGATTTGAAGAGGAAAGACCGATCAAGCACTTTCTGGAGCCCAGAATGAATGAGTATTATGATGGTATAGCTAGGCCAGAGGTGCAGGTACCAGAATACGAGATCAATCCAGGGATGATCGGCCTACTCATGAAGAGGATATTTGAAGGGAAGATAGATGGCAGTGAGGATCCCCAAGCTCATCTGATGTGGTTTCAGGAGTTGGCAGACACGTTCAAGAGGAGTGGAGTGTCTAAAGACGCCAAGAGATTGCGTATGTTCAAATTCACTCTAGAGGGGAATGCCAAGCTCTGGTTGAGTATCATGACTCCACCAGGACATATGAAGACTTGGAATCAAGTGGCCACTGAATTTCTGAAAAAAAATTTATCCTCCTACAAAGACTCTCAAGATCAAAAATGACATTAGTGGTTTCAGATAGAGAAACATTGAAGGTATTAATGAGGCTTGGGAACAATTCTCACTTTTACTTGGCTCATGCCCACAACATGGTTTCAGCGAAGATCAGACTTTGATGTACTTTTTCAATGGGCCGAATGGGCAAGATAGGATGCATTTGAATGCATGTGTAGGAGGAATTTTCATTAATATTCCTCCAGGGCATGCGTATCGCATTCTGGAGGGTATTGCTCAGAGTTATACTACTTTTGATGATCCAAGGGGTCGTGTTGCAAGTGTGGAAGAAGGAGAAGGTTCTCCACCGTTCTTACAGAAGATGATGGAAAAGTTGGAATCTCTGACTACTCAATTGGTTAACGTAGAAGCTGGACAGGGGTCTAGTTTTAGAGAGCAATGGCCTGTAGGGAGTTAGAATCAAGTGGAGGATGCATGTTACATGGGTAGACCACAATATCAGGGTGGTCAACAACAGAATTATCAGGGTGGTTACAATCAGGGAGGAAATCGATACCAGGGCAACAATTACAATAATCAGCAGAATAGGTACCAAGGGAACAATTACCAGCCAGTTCCCAAAAGGCATGAAAACTTTTCTTATGCAAATTCGAATGCTACCTTAATTCCTCCACCTGGTTTCGATCCTGGAGCAAAGTTGCCTGATGGGAAGCCCTCCATTGAAGATACCTTAACTTTGATCCTGAAGAGACAACAAGAGAAAGATGAGAGAGAGGAAAAGAGAGACATTACTGTCCAACTGTTGCAACAAAGTCACAAATATTTGGAGCAACAGATGTATCAAAATCACAAGAACTTGGAGCATCAAATAGGGCAGTTGGCTACCTCTGTAGCTCAGATGCAAAGGCAGAGCACAGGAAATTACCCATCCACTACTGAAGTTAATCCAAGGGAACAACTGAAGGCAATCGAGTTGAGAAGTGGGACTAGATACTAAGGGCCTTCACAAGTGGTGGATAGTGAAAAATATGTGAATGCTCAAGATGAAGAAGAGATAAAAGAGCCAGAAGAAAAGAAAGATGAGCCAGAGAAGAAGAGGGAAGAGCTTCCATACATTCCTAAATGGAAAATCGAAAAAGAGAAGAAGGAGAAGCGAGGTATGGGAGAATGTGACGAGCTGGGAATTCCCAAGACTTTGATACCACCTCCCATATCCCCAAAAGTATGTTAGGGCCAAAATGCAACAGAAGTTTGCAAAGTTTCTGGAGATTTTCAATAAGATCCACATCAATATTCCTTTCATCGAAACCTTGGATTAAATGCCCTACTACATGAAGTTCCTGAAAGATGCAATGACAGCAAGGAAGAAGCGGGTTGAGGTGGTCAACCTTAAGGAGTGTAGTGCAATGATACAAATAAAGTTGCCTAAAAAGCTTCAAGATCCAGGATGTTTTTCTGTGCCCTGTGAGATTGGGGGAAGTGAGACTATCATGGCCTTGTGCGATTTGGGAGCCAGCATAAATCTGATGCCATACTCAATTTTCAAAAGGCTCGACATTGGAGAGATGAAGCCAATTGGAATTACTTTACAGTTGGCAGATAGGACCACCACTAGGCCTTCTGGAGTGGTGGAGGATGTTTTGGTAATGGTTGAAAATTTCATCTTCCCAGTTGATTTTGTTATTCTGGACTGTATGGAGGATGAGGAGTGCCCCCTGATTTTGGGGAGACCATTTTTGGCTACTGGAGAAGCCACAATCAACATCAAGGATGGTCAACTTAAGCTTCGATATAATGATGATGAGGCCACATTCTCGATGTACAAAGCACTCAAGAAGTAAGATGATGAAGTTGCTTGCAATTTCGTAGATGTCGTAGATGACATAATAGAAGAGGATTTCTATAACCTTTCTTCTTTATTTTCTGATTCTTCTGAGTACTATGCTAATGATAATGAAGTGTCAACTGATAATATTTTACTAGATTGCAGGAGAGTTGAAGAAAAAGAAGAGGAGGAAGTAAAGCTTGAAGTGGGAGAACATAAAGAAGTGGTGTTCGAGGAAAATAAGAGAGAGATGAAGCAGCTTCCTTCACTCCTCATGTATGCCTATCTCGATAAGGAAAAGTTATATCCGGTAATTGTATCATCTTCTTTGAGTAATGATGAGTTGCATGCTTTGTTAGAAGTCCTTAGGAGACATAAATCTGCTATAGGGTGGTCAATAGAAGATTTAAAGGGCATTAACCCTTCTATTTGCATGCATCACATTAGGACAAATAAGGACATTAATCCTAAAGTTCATCAACTTAGGCGAGCTAATCCTTTGATACAAGAGGTGATAAGAAAAGAGGTGTTAAAATTGTTAGATTCTGGCATGATTTTTCCTATTTCTGATAGCCTTTGGGTATCACCTTTACATGTGGCAACTAAGAAGGGGGGTATGACTGTGATAGAAGGAGAGATGGGAGAACTCATAACTACTCGTATAGCAATGGGGTGGATGGTTTGTGAAGATTATAGGGAGTTGAATAAAGCTACCTGTAAAGACCATTTTCCTTTACCTTTTATGGATCAGATGTTGGATCGCTTGAGTGATTTTCCTTTTTATTACTTTCTAGATGGCTACTCAGGTTACAATCAGATTGTGATTGCACCTGAAGATCAGGAAAAAACTGCTTTTGTCTCTATGTATGGTGTCTTTGCTTTCCGTATGATGCCTTTTGGTCTCTGTAATGCCCCTGCAACTTTTCAACGTTGCATGATGTCAATTTTCAGGGTCTAATTGGTAACATTATGGAAGTATTTGTGGATGATTTCTCAGTTTTTGGTATATCTTTTGAAAAATGTCTAACAAACCTTGAACAAGTTTTGCAGCATTGCGAAGACAAAAATTTAGTACTCAATTGGGAGAAGTGTCATTTCATGGTGAACGACGGGGTAGTACTAGGACATCATGTGTCCTCAATTGGTTTACAGGTTGATAGGGCAAAGATCGTAGCAATTGAAAAATTACCCCCTCCATCTAATGACAAGGGGATAAGATCTTTCCTTGGTCATTGTGGTTTCTACCATCATTTCATTAAAGACTTTTCAAAGCTTTAAAAACCTCTTTCTCATTTATTATAAAAGGATGTTAAGTTTGATTTCACTGATGAATGTTTGAGTTCTTTCAGGGCTTTAAAGCAGGCATTGATTTCAGCACCAATCTTGGTGAGTCCCGACTGGGAAAAGCCTTTTGTGTTGATGTGCGACGCTAGCGATTATGCGATGGAAGTAGTCTTGGGGAAGGATCCTGAAGGAAAGTTTCAAGCCATATATTATGCCTCAAAAACTTTCAATGGAGCTCAGATTAATTACACTACCACAGAGAAGGAACTCCTAGCTGTTGTTTATGCTTTTGATAAGTTCAGGCCATACCTCACTGGAGGTAGAACCATAGTGTACATGAACCACTCTGCCATACGCCATCTAATGAGTATATACGGTGGGTCTTACTGCTGCAAGAATTCGACTTTGAAATCCAAGATAAAGTTGGGAAAGAAAATGTGATTGCTGATCATCTATCCCGAATTGTGAATCCTGTGTTAGAGGGAGATGAGGAGGACGTGAAAGAAGAGTTCCCTGATGAGTACATGTTGATGCTTGAGACTTCCATGGAGAAGGATGAGTTGAAGGATGAAGGACCTTGGTTTTCTGACATGGAAAATTACTCAGCTTGCGGCACTATACCTCATGGATATAAATCCCAAGAAAGGAAGAAGTTTTTTAGAGATGCAGAGAAATACATTTGGGATGATCTTTTTTTGTTTAGGATGGGCACCGACTCGATCGTAAGAAGGTGCCTGCCTAAAAAAGAATGAAATGATGTAATCTACCATTGTCACACCTCACCGGTAGGAGGACATTATGGGGTAGAAAAACAGGATTGAAAGTGTTGCAAGCAGGATTTTTTATTAGGGTCATAATTGCATCTTTTTGCATCCATTTCTATATGGTTTTGATGTTCTTATGTTCATATTTGACCCTAAAATGTTATACTTTGTGCATTTAACCATTTTTTGGCTAGAAAGTTGTGTTTTGTAGTGAAAACGAGCAAAATCGGCAAAAGACGAGCAAGTTCGTAAAAGTTCAGAAATTTTGAGTTAATCCAATGGAGGCAAATGATATACCATGTCGAAGAGTTCGAAGAGAGGGTCGCAACGGAAAAAGAATCGAGTCAATCGGAGCTTTAGAACTCAAGATATGAAGAAAACAAGAAGTCGAGGATCGACCAATCGGGATCGTGCGACTAGCAGCACTGATTCCTGCAAGACCTCTCTGGTTCGTGTATCAAGGGCTGAACGAATTGCCTCACATGAATGCATTCGTGTGGCCACTAGTGTGGATTCGTGTGAAGCCCCGAACTGGCACATTTTCGAGGGTTGTTTCGTCATTTCGCGCGTTTAATGAAGGACATTTTGGACTAAACATTGTGGGCACTATAAATACTTCAAGGATCCGATTTCCAAGGGAAGATATTCATTAGTTAGTTCTTAGATTAGATTAGAGAGAGGTTAGAGGTAGTTTCCAAGTTGGGTTAGTTTAGATTTCAATCTTCTCTCTACAATTACTTTTGATCCATCCATTGGATCTTTAATCTGTTCGTTCCTGCATTCTTATCTCGATTAGAGCTACGATTGTACGGTTCAATTTCTCATTTCGCATTCCAGATGAAGAGTTAGCACTTTGAGGTTTGAAGATAGAATTTCAATTCCACATGCATTGGTAAGTTTTCTTTAATTTCCTTTGTAATAGTGATTAGATATGATGTTTACATTCTTAATTACAGTAGTTAGATTCCAATTAGCCATGGGCTAATACTTTTATGTGTTAGTGTATGATTCCTAAGCATAAATCGGTCGACATCTTAAAACAGTTCACATAAGCCAGGATGAGTGTGGATGTTTATGCAAACACATGTCGTAATGAAAAATCTCAACTCCGAAAATTACTAAGTATGTTTTAAATATAATTCGGTATTTTATTCTCGATAATAAAATTGAATTATTTGCCCTCCATGATTTATTTGTTTATGAAGTCTTTTGGCTACGCATTGGCAAGGGCCTTTCTCCGTATCGGATAGGCCGAAAGATAAGTTCACATGAACGAATTCCCAAAAGGATGATTGTGGATTATTATTAGTGGCGGTATTGACCCTCCCATCGAGTGGCTTATTTAAAACGAAGTAATAATCCTGTATTTAATCATTGTTAATACTTAGGTATAAAATTGGCATTTTATTACTCCCCATCGGAGTCCCTACCGATTTTATATGGTCAAGTGGGAGCCAACTATTAATTTTTGAAATTAAAAGTTTGTAATTGATCTTGTTTTAATTTAATCAAATTAAATAAATAAAGCATGAATCAAAACAAATTAAACAAATTGGCACATTATATCCAATTGTCATGGTTTAATTTTCTCGTTTTGACTACGAGATATTGAAATCATCGTTCATCTTCAGGCTTTATCGTCCGTCTCGATTAAGCTCCAACTCGACCGCAACAAAATTTCAACAACTTTGTCTCCGGGCCTTAAAATCTCCGTTCTTCGTTTTCGATATCGATTACAATTTATTTTATGAAAAATAAATAAACCTATCGTCTAGACTAGTCTATTACATAAAAACATCCTAGTCTACCCATGGATTTTCTCACGGAAAAAACGCTCCAAACGAATCGGATTTTAAAACCGCATCATCATACATGCATGCATAAAAAATATTAAATACCATGACAATTGGATACCTGCAAAAAAGATCTAGCAATTCTGCTATCCAATTTTCAAATTTAATATGAAACACTTAAATTACAATTTAACGTATAGAGCCCGAAACCGGCTCTGATACCAGTTGTTGGGGAATTAAAAGCGGATCTATTCGGGATATATGCTAAATATAAATTTAAGCTCACAGTTAATATCATGATTTAAACATAATTAAATCAAATAATTGTATACCTAACAACAGGCTTTGCATGCAAAACATATGAACATATAATATCACATAAAGCCCTAAACATGCGGAACTAAGGGATTTAGTGAATTATACCTCTTGGAGAAAAGGCAGTTTCTGAGACAAAAGACGTCCTTTGTTCCCTTGGTGAAAAGGCACTTTCTGAGACAAAAGGCGTCCTTTGAGATTTTCTGTGAGCCCTTTTGCTTTCGAAATCCTTCTCAATCATGGACTTGATTAACCTTAAAGGCCTTCTCAAGTATTCCTTTGTCCTTATTCGTACACCCGGTGGGAGGCCACACGAATAATAACAACACAAGGAAAGAAAAATATTTGTTGCCCAAGAGACTTGCAATTTTCAAAAATTGCCTCTTAATAATAATTATATGAAGTCTTGTATCATCTCATATTTATAATGAGAATACTAGATCTTGAATATCTAATATTTCAAACATTGAATATCATGAATATCAAATATTCTAATCTTGATAATCTTGAATACTAAATATTCAATTCTTGATATTTCTCTCTTCATAATTTTTGAAAAAATCAAAATATATATAATTCCAATGAGATCTTGATTTTATTAGATATTCTTGTATACAAGATACATATCTATTTTTCATAAAATCTCTCATTTATTTAATATATATAATTTTTGAAAATTTCAATTATTTGGGCCCAAAATTAATTCTTTTATTTTAATCACCTTATTTATTGTTGGACATTTAATTGGGCTACTTGAGGGGCCTTTAGGAGAATTAAGATTGGACCTCCTAATGGGCTTGAATTCTAACATTGTGCCCAATGTCATTCAACCCATTAACATTAATCTCACTCCACTATAGAATTAATGTTGCATTATCCATCTTAACCTATATTACAATCATATGGCTCCCGGTCATTATTTCCCGTGTTTAAGATTCTCTTGTCCGTTAATTAATCAAGCCACTGAACGCTTTAATTTATTTAACATCTTAACCTTGGAGTATGGACAGCTCTTATTTATCATCATACCGGAAACAAATTCCACTTGCAAGATTTAGTATGACGAACGTTTAGAGCCCACCAAGGGGACTAATCATGCAAGACTCTCCAAGCACACGTTCCTCTATATTTAATCTTAGCAACTGTCATGTTCTCAATGGCGTCACCCAAGATGCGAAGTATTGAGTCTTATTGACTCTCTACCCATAACAAAATAAAGTTTCACGCACGGATCACACATAGTCCTATTAAAGGGAAAGAGGTTTAGAAATAAACGACCACTGAGGTCTAATTCTTCATCCCATAAATCAGTACTGAAGAATTACCTCTCTGTAGGTTCTCTTCAATGCATCATCATGCACTAGCGTAATCCCTTGGTCAAGATAAGCCAATCTGGGATCTACACATCAACTGTTTACCAATGGGGTGTTCCAATCCCATCTAGGTTGTGAATTTAGTACTTGTTACAAAAAACTGATAATGTGATTTTGTTGTGAGTTATCCAGGGATCACCACATTTATCTATACTGTAACTTGTACTATTATATTTGAACGGATTGCAATAGATAAATAACATTCATATTATCTAAAGCACAGTGATAAAAGATTTATTTCAGATAAAGTTCAAAGATTTAGTTTAGTTATACAAAGTAAAAGCATACTTTCTAGTATAACCCTAACAATCTCCCACTTATACTCAAAGCAGATTGGCAACAAACTTGACACCCATTCCTCCCACATGTCTCTCGAATGTACATAGAGGCAGACTCTATGTGAGAGGATTAACTAGGTCGTCTTCCGATGCGATCTTTGCCATCTCTTCAACTCCTCTCTTAACGATTTCTTGTCTAAGATGGTATATCCTTAAATGTTTTTGTTGGTCTTGTGGACTCTTAGTTCCCTTGAATTTGCAACTGCCCTAGCATTACAATGCTAGACAAATTCAGAATCAGTGATTCACACTTCACCATATCATGGCTCCTTCCCCAAATGAAACACATTACCCGAGATAGATCTATATGGAATTTATATCTGATTGAAAATCTGAGTCCGAATAACTAACGGGGATTAGACTATCTGACTGATAAATCAACATTTTATCTCGAGTTCGCTTGAGATATTTTAGAATATTTTTAATAGCCGTCCAATGCTCTTTCCCAGGGTTACTTTGATATCGTGCTACCATGCCTACGATAAAGTAGATATCCGGTCTCGTACACAGCATAGCATACATGAGGCTTCCAACTGCCGAAGCATATGGGATGCCTTTCATTCAATCTATATCTTCTTGTATCTTCGGACACATATCTTTTGATAGATGAATTCCATGTCTAAAAGGTACAAAACATTTCTTGGAATTCTGCATGCTAAACCGTTTCAAAAACAGTGTCTATGTATGAAGCTTGCGATAAGCCAATCATTCTTTTCTTGCGATCTCGAGTAATCTTGATCCCTAAGATATGACCAGCTTCCCCTAAGTCCTTCATATAAAATTGATTTGATAACCATACCCTTACTTCTGATAACACCGCTACATTATTTCTAATGAGCAAAATGTCATTTACGTATAGTATCAAGAATACCACGGCAGTTCCGACATACTTCAGTACACACAACTCTCAAACTCATTTTGATCAAAACCATAAGATTTTATTACTTGATCAAAACATTGATTCCAAGCTCGCGATGCTTGCTTAAGTCTGTAGATAGACCTCTTAAGCTTGCATACAAGGTGCTCTTGGCTTTTTTCAATAAAGCCTTCGGGTTGATACATATAGATTTCTTCTTCAAGACTTCCATTAACGAAAATTGTCTTGACATCCATTTGCATAGACCCCATCTCGGCTTTCATTGTTGTTTGCCAAGAATCTGCATCCTTGTCTTGGAGTGCTTCGTCGCATGTCCATGGGTCTAATTCATGTTCCCCGGGGACCAAGTCAGACGACTCTCCCACGAACATGAATCTCTCGGGTTATCTCACAACCCTCCCACTATGGCGAGGCTCTGGTTGTGTTGGTGTATCGCGTGGTACATCAACTTGTACCTTTGGTATAGGATCAGGACCTTTTATTTCATCTAAGGTAATCTCACTCTAGGACTTTCTATTGTTCACAAAGTCTTCTTCCAAGAACTTAGAATGCGTACTAATTACGATTCTTTGGTCCTTGGGACTATAGAACATACCCCCTTTCGTTCTTCTAGGGTATCCTACAAACAACCTCAATTCTGAACGTGAATCCAATTTTCCAGCTTCCTTATCCAACACATATGCCGGACACCCCCACATCCTTATGTGTCTCAAACTAGGCTTACGCCCGGTCCACAATTCTGTGGGAGTTTTAGGAACCGATTTGGATGGCACCAAGTTTAGAATGTGAGCCACTGTTTCCAAGGCATAGCCCCAAAACGACTTGGGTAACTCCGAATAACTCATCATGGATCTGATCATTTCTAAAAGAGTTCTATTTCATCGTTCTGCAACCCCATTTTGTTGAGGGGTACCGGGTGAGGTCAATTGGGATACAATCCCTTCACTAGACAAGTAGGTCAAAATTCATTGCTGAGGAATTCGCCCACACTATCCGATCGTAGGAACTTGATACTCTTTCCCCTATGTTACTCATCCTAGGCTTTGAACTCTTTGAATTTATCAAAGGCTTCTGATATGTGCCGCATAAGGTAAACGTACCCATATCTTGAGTAATCATCCGTAAAAGTTACGAAATACTCAAAACCTCATCTAGCTTGAACCAATATTGGCCCACATACGTCAGTGTGAAAGATTTCCAACACTTCACTAGCTCTATTCCCCTTGGCCCCGAAGTCCCTCTTGGTCATTTTCCCCTCTAAACAAGATTCACACGTTGGAAATGGCTCATCATGAAGAGACTCCAATGAGCCCTCCGCCACCAACCTTTGAATTCTCTTTAGAGTAATATGACCAAGTCGTAGATGCTATAGAAGTGTTTCGTTCACGGTTGAAGAAAATTTTCTTTTCTTAGAATAGTCGATGTGTTATAAGAAGCATTTTACGTGTGGTGTGCACTTTTAATTGTATAAAGATTATTCACTAATGTTCCCGAACAGATGAACTCATCGTTTTGAAAAATAACAACCATATTATTAAAAGAAACTGGGTATCCATTAACGTACAATTTAGAAACCGAAATTAAATTCTTCCTAAAACTGGGAACATAAAGAACATCTTTTAAAACTAAGACTCTATCTTCAAAAGATAGGTGCACGTCTCCCACTGCGACAGCAGCTACCCTCGTAGCGTCGCCCAATGTGATGAGGATCTCATTCGCACTAAGTTGCCGGGTTTTCTGGAACCCTTGTAAAGTGAAACATACATGATCAGTGGCTCCCCGTATCCACTACCCACGAATGGGAAGCATACGCCGCTAAACAAGTTTCAACAACAAGTGCAAGAGAATTACCTTTCTTCCCGGCCTTCTTTGGCTTGGGACAGGCCGTCCTCCAATTTCCTTTCTCACCGCAGTTGAAACACTT
Source organism: Prunella vulgaris (assembly GCA_026898435.1). Classification (NCBI taxonomy): domain Eukaryota; kingdom Viridiplantae; phylum Streptophyta; class Magnoliopsida; order Lamiales; family Lamiaceae; genus Prunella; species Prunella vulgaris. Next base: position 48,940 of record JAPKLY010000057.1, on the reverse strand, counting down.
CCCTTCGGTAGCTTTCTTGACCCCTCCCTCGTTAGTCACCTTGCTCTTAGCTTGGTTCGGGCCTTTGGTCTTCTTATTCTTCCCACCTTTCAGTGCGGAAGAAGTCAGACCGCTTGCCACCAAGATTTGAGTTTGGTGTCCCATAAGCGTCTCCGCCGATACCAAAGCTTGCAAGAGCTGTGCCAACGTAAACTCTTGATTATTCATCATATAGTTCAACTGGAACTGCTAAAAGCTTTTCGGTAGAGAATGGAGAACGAAATTAACTTGCGTTTCCGCATCATATTCCGCTCCAAGTACCTCTAACTTGTTGAGGTAGCCCATCATTTTGAGAACGTGTTCCCTTACCGGCGTTCCCTCCACCACTTTCAGCGATAACATATCTCGCATGGTGATTTGCCTAGCCGTATTGATTCTGATGAGTGAACATTTTGATGGATCCTGTCGGTGAAGGCGATCAGTTCCCAAGATCGTTGTTGGATTACCAAACGCAAATCAGACAGCTAAACAAAAGAAAATAGATCAGAATCGTTACCCTTGTTGACCGAGATGTAGATTCCACTAGAGATCTTCTAATCTGTCTCCCAACCTCATTTGAACACCGAGTGGACGGCGAGCTTATCGAACGTGGAGTGAATTCTGCCTCCTGATTTCGTCACTCCAGAAAACCCTCACACTTTTCTGCTGCGTGAACAAACTATGACTTAGGATTTCTGGACAAAATTTGAGGCCTATTTATATTGGGGCTCCTTTGGTTAAATGGGCCAGACTAGGGATCAATAGAAGGTATAGGGTTTGGGCTTTCACGAATCCAAATATACTTATGTTCAGCCCAGAACATTATTTGGTTTGAAACATTAATTCATTCCACTAGAAAATTAATGTTGTACTCCCGTCCTATCCCGAACCGAATTAGGGCTTCTATTAGACTCTATAATTCCCTGTGTTAAAGATATCGCATGTCCATTAATTATTAAAGCTTCTCACTGCTCTAAGTAATTAATATCTATTTTCCTTGATTAGTACCAACTTAACCTCGTTGTCGTATGGATTAAATCCACCTGCAGGGTTTAATACGACAATCCTTTATAAGTTTCCTCAAGGGGACATCATCAACCTGGATCACCAGGACACGGTGCCCTAATACCGAGAAATAGACATCATATGAACGATGTCACTACCCAAAGTACGTAGTGTGTTGAATCTAATAAGATTCTCACCCATGGTAAATCAAAGTAGTGCACAAGCGCCCCACACATCTAAATATCGCACTTAGGGTTAAGACTTATAAGAGTCACCAAGACCTTTAGTTCTTCATGACAGTGAGAATAGAAGAACAAGTCTGATATGTGATCCTTTCAATGCAACAAAGCGCACTAGTATAAACTAATGGCCAAGACAGGCCATTAACAAGTTCATACTACAACTTAAACCAATAGTTATGTCCAAAACTATCTCAGTTGTGAATATTGTTTACATCTTATAAGGAACTGACAATGTGATCTTCTTTGTGACTACAAACCCATTACATTATCTACAATATAAGATAAGCAGACATACAAGCATTAATGAGAATGCAATAATGTGAAAAACTCTTTATTTCAGATAATAAGGAAATCAAATATAAACCATAAAAGCCCAACAAAAGTTTGCTTTACAGTATACACCAACACATTTCCCTAAGGTCTAGCATCATATCAGAAGCGGATTCCATGTCTTCGTGTTGGTGTTGCAACACATCAGACATTGAAGCCAAGATGGTACACCTAGTCATTTCATCGGATTTCATCCACTCCCTATGATATTCCATTTCGGCAACATCCGCATCATCCGTAGGCATAGGGGGCTTTGGGGTGTCAAGAACCTATTTGTGTTGTTGTGCGGTTAGGACAATAAATAAGTGACGTTTCCAATCAACATAGTTTTCACCTTCCAATTTGTTATCTTTAAGTATCGTAAACAGTGGATTAAAAGCAAACGACATGCTGAACTGAAATAAAACATGCATTGCATCAATACATATATCGATTAGCAAAGATTATCACAAATTTCAATTATGCTTTGTATAAAATCTCAAAAAAAATACATAGCACAAATCGGTCGACATCTTAAAACAGTTCACATAAGCCACGATGAGTGTGGACGTTTAAGTAAACACATTTAAGCAAGTTAAAAACAAGAACAGTTACAAACTTTTAATTTAAAAAATTAATAGTCGGCTCCCACTTGACCATATAAAATCGGTAGGAACTCCGATGGGGAGTAATAAAATGCCAATTTTATACCTAAGTATTAACCATGATTAAATACAGGATTATTACTTCGTTTTGAATAAACCACTCGATGGGAGGGTCAATACCGCCACTAATAACAATCCACAATCATCCTTTTGGGAATTCGTTCCTGTGAACTTATCTTTTGGCCTATGCGATAGGGAGAAAGGCACTTGCCAATGCGTAGCCAATAGACTTCATAAACAAATAAATCATGGAGGCCAAATAATTCAATTTTATTATCTAGAATAAAATACCGAATTATATTTAAAACATACTTATTAATTTTCGGAGTTGAGATTTTTTATTATGACATTCATGCAATGAAATATTTAATCAAATTAAATAAATAAAGCATGAATCAAAATAAATTAAACAAATTGGCACATTATATCCAATTGTCATGGTTTAATTTTCTCGTTTTGACAACGAGATTTCGTAATCATCGTTCGTCTTCAAGCTTTATCCTCCATCTCGATTAAGCTCCCACTCGACCGCAATAAAATTTCACCAACTTTGTCTCCGGGCCTTAAAATCTCCGTTCTTTGTCTTTGATATCGGTTACAATTTATTTTATGAAAAATAAATAAACCTATAGTTTAGACTAGTCTATTACATAAAAACATCCTAGTCTACCCGTACATTTTCTCACGGGAAAAACGATCCGAACGAATCGGATTTTAAAACCACATCATCATACATGCATGCATACAAAATATTAAATACCATGACAATTGGATACCTGCAAAAAAGATCTAGCAATTGTACAATCCTATTTTCAAATTTAATATGAAACACTTAAATTATAATTTAACGTATAGAGCCCAAAACCAGCTCTGATACAAGTTGTTGGGGAATTAGACGCGGATCTATTCGGGATATACGCTAAATACAAATTTAAGCTCACAATTAATATCATGATTTAAACATAATTAAATCAAATAATTGTATAACCAACAACAGGCTTTGCATGCAAAACATATGAACATATAATATCACATAAAGCCCTAAACATGCGGAACTAAGGAATTTAGTGAATTATACCTCTTGGAGAAAAGGCAGTTTCTGAGACAAAATGCGTCCTTTGTTCCCTTGGTGAAAAGGCATTTTCTGAGACAAAAGGCGTCCTTTGAGATTTTCTGTGAGCCCTTTTGCTTTCGAAATCCTTCTCAATCACGGACTTGATTAACCTTAAAGGCCTTCTCAAGTATTCCCTTGTCCTTATTCGTACACCCGGTGGGAGGCCACACGAATAATCACAACACAAGGAAAGAAAAATATTTGTTGCCCAAGAGACTTGCAATTTTTGAAAATTGCCTCTTAATAATAATAATATGAAGTCTTGTATCATCTCATATTTATAATGAGAATACTAGATCTTGAATATCTAATATTTCAAATCTTGATTATCATGATTATCAAATATTCTAATCTTGATAATCTTGAATACTAAATATTCAATTCTTGATATTTCTCTCTCCATAATTTTTGAAAAAATCAATATATATATAATTCCAATGAGATATTGATTTTATTAGATATTCTTGTATCCAAGATACATATCTATTTTTCATAAAATCTCTCATTTATTTAATATATATAATTTTCAAAAATTTCAATTATTTGGGCCCAAAATTATTTCTTTTATTTTAATCACCTTATTTATTGTTGGACATTTAATTGGGCTACTTGTGGGGCCTTTAGTAGAATTAAGATTAGACCTCCTAATAGGTCTTGAATTCTAACATTGAGCTCAATGTCATTCAACCCATTAACATTAATCTCACTCCACTATAGGATTAATGTTGCACTATCCATCTTAACCCATATTACAATCGTATGGCTCCCGGTCATTATTTCCCGGGTTTAAGGTTCTCTTGTCTGTTAATTAATCAAGCCACTGAACGCTTTAATTAATTTAACATCTTAA
>JAPKLY010000057.1:16958-44337 GCA_026898435.1 Prunella vulgaris | reverse complement strand
GTTAATTAATCAAGCCACTGAACGCTTTAATTAATTTAACATCTTAACCTTGGAGTAAGGACAGCTCTTCTTTATCATCATACCGGAAACAAATTCCACTTGCAAGATTTAGTATGATGAATGTTTAGAGCCCACCAAGGGGACTAATCATGCAAGACTCTCCAAGCACACATTCCTCTGTATTAAATCTTAGCAACTGTCATGTTCTCAATGGCGTCACCCAAGATGCGAAGTATTGAGTCTTATTGACTCTCTACCCATAAAAAATTAAAGTACCACTCACGGATCACACGCAGTCCTATTTAGGGGACAGAGGTTTAGAAATAAACGACCACTGAGGTCTAATTCTTCATCCCATAAATCAGTACGGAAGAATTACCTCTCTGTAGGTCCTCTTCAATGCATCATCATGCACTAGTGCAATCCCTTGGTCAAGATAAGCCAATCTGGGATCTACACATCAACCGTTTACCAATGGGGTGTTCAAATCACATCTAGGTTGTGAATTTAGTACTTGTTACAAGAAACTGATAATGTGATCTTGCTGTGAGTTATCCGGGGATCACCACATTTATCTATAGTGCAACTTGTACTATTATATGAACGTATTACAATAAATAAATAACATTCATATTTATCTAAAGCACAGTGATAAAATTTTCATTTCAGATAAAGCTCAAAGATTCAGTTTAGTTATACAAAGTAAAAGCATACAAAGTGTGCTTTTAAGTATACTACAACATATCTATGTACTACACATCTCCTAATAATTTCTCCCACTTATACTCAAAGCAGATTGGCAACACACTTGACTCCCATTCCTTCCACATGTCTCTCGAATGTAGACAGAGACATACCCTTTGTGAAAGGATCAGCTAGGTTGTCTTTCGTTGCGATCTTTGCCACTTCTATGTCTCCTCTCTTAACGATTTCTCGTACAAGATGGTACTTTCTTTCAATGTGTTTGTTGGTTTTGTGGGCTCTTGGTTCCCTTGAATTTACAACTGCTCCGGCATTGTCACAATAGACCGTGATGATGTCGGGCAAATCCGGAACTACATCCTAGTCCACTAAGAAGTTCTTGAGCCATACCTCCTCTTTCACTGCTTCACAAGCAGCTACATATTCGGCTTCCATGGTAGAATCAGCGATGCATTTCTGCTTAACGCTTCTCCGTGTCACGGCTGCACCTCCCAAACAGAACACACTACCCGAGGTAGACTTTCTGGAATCTAAGTCTGATTGGAAATCCGAGTCCGTGTAACCGACTGGGATTAGACTATCTGACTGATAAACCAACATTCTATCTCGAGTTCGCTTGAGATATTTCAGAATGTTTTTAACAGCCGTCCAATGCTCTTTCCCGGGGTTACTTTGATATCGTGCTACCATGCCTACGGCAAAGCAGATATCCGGTCTCGTACATAGCATAGCATACATGAGGCTTCCAACTACCGAAGCATATGGAATGCCTTTCATGAAATCTATCTCTTCTTGTGTCTTCGGACACATCTCTTTCGATAGATGAATTCCATGTCTAAAAGGTACAAAACCTTTCTTGGAATTTTGCATGCTAAACCGTTTCAAAACAGTGTCTATGTATGAAGCTTTCGATAAGCCGATCATTCTTTTCTTGCGATCTCGAGTAATCTTGATCCTTAAGACATGACCGGCTTCCCCTAAGTCCTTCATATAAAACTGATTTGATAACCATACCCTCGAGTCTGATAACACTGCCACATTGTTTCCAATGAGCAAAATGTCATCTACGTATAGTATCAAGAATACCATGGCAGTTCCGACACACTTCTTGTACACACAACTCTCAAACTCATTTTGATCAAAACCGTAAGATTTTATTACTTGATCAAAACATTGATTCCAAGCTCGCGATGCTTGCTTAAGTCCGTTGATAGACCTTTTAAGCTTGCATACAAGGTGCTCTTGACCTTTTTCAATGAAACCTTCGGGTTGGCGCATATAGATTTCTTCTTCAAGACTTCCATTTAGGAAAGCTGTCTTGACATCCATTTGCCAGATCTCAAAATCAAGATGTGCAGCTATCGCCAAGTGAATACGGATAGACTTAAGCATGGCTACCGGCAAAAAGGTTTCCTCATAATCGATCCCTTCTTTCTGAGTATATCCTTTCGCCACAAGTCTAGCTTTGAAGGTCTCAACCTTCCCGTCCAATCCTCTTTTTTTCTTGTAGACCCACTTACATCTAATGGGTTTTACCCCATTGGGTGGCTCAACAAGCTCCCACACCTCATTTTTATCCATAGAACCCATTTCGGCTTCCATTGCGGTTTGCTAGGAATCTGCATCCTTGTCTTGAAGTTTTTTGCCGTATGTCCATGGGTCTAATTCATCCTCCCCGGGGACCAAGTCAGAAGACTCTCCCACGAACATGAATCTCTCGGGTTGTCTCACAACCCTCCCACTACGATGAGGCTCCGATTGTGTTGGTGTGTCGCATGGTACATCAACTTGTACCCTTCGTATAAGATTAGACCCTTTTATTTCATCTAAGGTAATCTCACTTTTGGGCTTTCTATTATTCACATAGTCTTCTTCCAAGAATTTAGAATGCGTACTAATTACGATTCTTTGGTCCTTGGGACTATAGAACATACCCCCTTTTGTTCCTCTAGGGTATCCTACAAACAACCTCAATTCCGAACGTGGATCCAATTTACCGGCTTCCTTATCCAACACATATGCAGGACACCCCCAAATCCTTATGTGTCTCAAACTAGGCTTACGCCCGGTCCACAATTCTGTGGGAGTTTTAGGAACCGATTTGGATGGCACCAAGTTTAGAATGTGAGCCGCTGTTTCCAAGGCATAGCCCCAAAACGACTTGGGTAACTCTGAATAACTCATCATGGATCTGATCATTTCAAAAAGAGTTCTATTTCTTCATTCCGCAACCCCATTTTGTTGAGGTGTACCGGGTGTGGTCAATTGGGATACAATCCCTTCACTTGACAAGTACGTCAAAAATTCATTGCTGAGGTATTCGCCCCCACGATCCGATCGTAGGAACTTGATACTCTTTCCCCTATGTCTCTCGGCCTCGGCTTTGAAATCTTTGAATTTATCAAAGGTTTCTGATTTGTGCCGCATAAGGTAAACGTACTCATATCTTGAGTAATCATCCGTAAAAGTTACGAAATACTCAAAACCTCCTCTGGCTTGAACAGACATTGGCCCACATACGTCAGTGTGAACGATTTCTAACACTTCACTAGCTCTATTCACCTTGGCCCCGAAGGCCCTCTTGGTCATTTTCCCCTCTAAACAAGATTCACATGTTGGAAATGGCTCAACATGGAGAGACTCCAACGAGCCATCCGCCACTAACCTTTGAATTCTCTTTAGATTAATATGACCAAGTCTTAGTTGCCATAGAAGTGTTTCGTTCACGGTTGAAGAAAACTTTCTTTTCTTAGAAACAGTCGATGTGTTATAAGAAGCATTTATTGTGTGGTGTGCACTTTTAATAGTATAAAGATTATTCACTAATGTTCCCTAAAAGATGAACTCATCATTTCGAAAAATAACAACCATATTATTAAAAGAAACTGAGTATCCATCAACGTACAATTTAGAAACCGAAATTAAATTCTTCCTAAAACTAGGAACATAAAGAACATCCTTTAATACTAAAACTCTATCTTCAAAAAATAGGTGCATGTCTCCCATTGCGACAGCCGCTACCCTCGTAGCATCGCCCAATGTGATGAGGATCTCATTCGCACTAAGTTGATGGGTTTTCCGGAACCCCTGTAAAGTGAAACATACATGATCAGTGGCTCCCGTTTCCACTACCCACGAATGGGAAGCATACGCCGCTAAACAAGTTTCAACAACAAGTGCATGAGAATTACCTTTCTTCCCGGCCTTCTTTGGCTTGGGACAGGCCGTCCTCCAATGTCCATTTTCAACGCAGTTGAAACACTTCCCTTTGGTAGCTTTCTTGACCCCTCCCTCATTAGCCACCTTACCCTTAGCTTGGTTCAGGCCTTTGGCCTTCTTCTTCTTCTTCCCACCTTTCGGTGCAGAAGAAGTCGGACCGCTTGCCACCAAGACTTGAGTTTGGTGTCCCATGAGTGTCTCCGCCGATACCAAAGCTTGCAAGAGTTGTGCCAACGTGAACTCCTGATTATTCATCATATAGTTCAACTGGAACTGCTCAAAGCTTTTCGGTAGAGAATGGAGAACGAAATCAACTTGCGTTTCCGCATCATATTCCGCTCCAAGTACCTCTAACTTGTTGAGGTAGCCCATCATCTTGAGAACGTGTTCACTTACGGGGGTTCCCTCCACCATTTTCAGCGACAACATATCTCGCATGGTGATTTGCCTAGCCGTACGATTCTGATGAGCGAACATTTCCTCAAGGTTTAGCATCATATCAGAAGCGGATTCCATGTCTTGGTGTTGGTGTTGCAACACATCTGACATTGAAGCCAAGATGGTACACCTAGCCATTTCATCGGATTTCATCCACTCCCTATGATATTCCCTTTCGGCAACATCCGCATCATCCGTAGGCGTAGGGGGCTTTGGGGTGTCAAGAACCCATTTGTGTTGTTGTGCGGCTAGGACAATAAATAAGTGACGTTTCCAATCAACATAGTTTTCACCTTCCAATTTGTTATCTTTAAGTATCGTAAACAGTGGATTAAAAGGAGACGACATGCTGAACTGAAATAAAACATACATTGCATCAATACATACATCGATTCGCAAAGATTATCACAAAATTTTGATTATGCTTTGTATAAAATCTAAAAAAAATTCATAGCATAAATCGGCCGACATCTTAAAACAGTTCACATAAGCCACGATGAGTGTGAACGTTTATGCAAACACATTTAAGCAAGTTACAAATAAGAACAGTTACAAACTTTTAATTTAAAAAATTAATAGTCGGCTCCCACTTGACCATATAAAATTGGTAGGGACTCCGATGGGGAGTAATAAAATGCCAATTTTATACCTAAGTATTAACCATGATTAAATACAGGATTATCACTTCGTTTTGAGCAAGCCACTCGATGGAAGGGTCAATACCGCCACTAATAATAATCCACAATCATCCTTTTGAGAATTCGTTCATGTGAACTTGTCTTTTGGCCTATCCGATAGGGAGAATGGCGCTTGTCAATGCGTAGCCAAAAGACTTCACAAACAAATAAATCATGGAGGCCAAATAATTCAATTTTATTATCTAGAATAAAATACCGAATTATATTTAAAACATACTTAGTAATTTTCGGAGTTGAGATTTTTCATCACGATATTCATGCAATAAAAATATTTAATCAAATTAAATAAATAAAGCATGCACCAAAACAAATTAAACAAATTGGCACGTTATATCCTATTGTCATGGTTTAATTTCTCATTTTGACTACGAGATATCGTAATCATCGTTCGTCTTCCAGCTTCATCGTCTGTCTCGATTAAGCTCCCACTCGACCGCAACAAAATTTCACCAACTTTGTCTCCGGGCCTTAAAATCTCCATTCTCCGTCTTCGATATTGGTTACAATTTATTTACAAAAATAAATAAACATATCGTCTAGACTAGTCTATTACATAAAAACATCCTAGTCTACCCGTGGATTTTCTCACGGGAAAAACGATCCGAACGAATCGGATTTTAAAACCGCATCATCATACATGCATGCATAAATAAATATTAAATACCATGACAATTGGATACCTGCAAAAAAGATCTAGCAATTCTACTATCCAATTTTCAAATTTAATATTAAAACATTTAAATTACAATTTAACGTATAGAGCCCAAAATCGGCTCTGATACCAGTTGTTGGGGAATTAAACGCGGCTATATTCGGGATTTACGCTAAATACAAATTTAAGTCTACAATTAATATCATGATTTAAACATAATTAAATCAAATAATTGTAATCCCAACAACAGGCTTTGCATGCAAAACATATGAACAAATATAATCACATAAAGCCCTAAATATGTGGAACTAAGGGATTTAGTGAATTATACCTCTTAAATAAAAGGCAGTTTCTGAGACAAAAGACGTCCTTTTGAGATGCTTTGGGAGTCCCCTTGCTTGAATGGTATTATCAGCAAAGGTGGTTGAGATCAAAGGGCGTCCTTCTTGAGACCCTCAACTTGATAAACCCAAGAGCCTTCTCAAGTATTCTCTTGTCCTTATTCGTACACCCGGTGTAAGGCCACACGAATAATCACAACACAAGGAAGAAAATAATTTTGTTGCCTCACTCACTAGAATTTTTGAAAATTCTAAGAGAAAAATAATATGTATTGAAGTCTTGTATCATCTCATATTTATAGTGAGAATACAAGACCTTGAATATCTAATATTTCAAATCTTGATTATCATGAATATCAAATATTCTAATCTTGATAATCTTGAATACTAAATTATTCAATTCTTGACATTCTTTTCCTTCAAGATTTTCGAAAAAAACAATATACATATAATACCCATGAGATCTTGATTTTATTAGATATTCTTGTATTCAAGATACATATCTATTTTTCATAAAATCTTTCACTAATTATATATATATAAATTTAGAAAATTAATATAATTGGGCCCAAAAAATATTTCTTTTATTTTAATCACCTTATTCATTGTTGGACATTTAATTGGGCTACTTGAGGGGCCTTTAGGAGAATTAAGATTGGACCTCCCAATGGGCCTTGAATTCTAACATTGAGCCCAATGTCATTCAACCCATTAACATTAATCTCACTCCACTATAGGATCAATGTTGCACTATCCATCTTAACCCATATTACAATCATATGGCTCCCGGTCATTTTTTCCCGTGTTTAAGATTCTCTTGTCCGTTAATTAATCAAGCCACTGAACGCTTTAATTAATTTAACATCTTAACCTTGGATTAAGGACAGCTCTTCTTTATCATCATACCGGAAATAAATTCCACTTGCAAGATTTAGTATGACGAACGCTTAGAGCCCACCAAGGGGTCTAATCATGCAAGACTCTCCAAGCACACGTTCCTTTGTATTAAATCTTAGCAACTGTCATGTTCTCAATGGCTTCACCCAAGATGCAAAGTATTGAGTCTTATTGACTCTCTACCCATAACAAATTAAAGTGCCACGCACGGATCACATATAGTCCTATTTAAGGGATAGAGGTTTAGAAATAAATGACCACTGAGGTCTAATTCTTCATCCCATAAATCAGTACAGAAGAATTACCTCTCTGTAGGTCCTCTTCAATGCATCATCATGCACTAGTGCAATCCCTTGGTCAAGATAAGCCAATCTGGGATCTACACATCAGCGGTTTACCAATGGGGTGTTCAAATCCCATCTAGGTTGTGAATTTAGTACTTGTTACAAGAAACTGATAATGTGATCTTGCTGTGAGTTATCCTGGGATCACCACATTTATCTATAGTGTAACTTGTACTATTATATGAACGGATTGCAATAAATAAATAACATTCATATTTATCTAAAGCACAGTGATAAAAGATTTATTTCAGATAAAGCTCAAAGATTCAGTTTAGTTATACAAAGTAAAAGCATACTTTCTAGTATAACCCTAACATGAGGTTCTCTCAATCTTCACACAATGATACAAATACTATCATAAGCTTGGTTCAAGTCTCAAATTTTCCACCACTTGAAATGACAAATCATTCACACATCAATGAAGACTTTCATAAGGTTGTAATGTTGGCTCTTTGGTAGGGAAGGATAGAAATGGATAAGAAGGACTAAGTATAATTAGTAAAGCATAGAAGGAATCAAGTAATAGTCATTCACATCTTCATGCAATTGTGCGCATTCTTTATGCTCTTCAAAATCACACTTTCAAGATCATTCTTCCCTTTCTTTTCAATTAATTGCCATACTCACAACAAAGGTCAATTTGACCATTTTTTCAACAAAAGTCAACTTTTTCTCATGCTTTGCTAGCACTTGCCTTTTTCAAAAAATTTCAATCCATGCATAAAATTCTTCATATCTTCCACTTTAGGCCACCATGTTCTTCATCATATCGCCAATCTTCCTTCCTTCTTTTCACTCTACTAATCATAGGAACAAAAGAGTTCCAAAAAGGAAGGACAATGGCTTAAAGTGTGGTTAGCCAAAGGAAAGGTCTATAGGCACAAAATGGTTTGCAATGGATAATAAGATTATAGGTAGGCTCATAGGGCAAAGTGACTCCATATAGATCAAAGAAATGCCTCAAATCATATCATGTGAAATCAATGTCTAATGTAGCCTCAAATCATATCATGTGAAATCAATGTCTAATGTCTAGAGTATAATGCACATGTGTGGAACTCACATCAAAGAAATATCATCCGTTCAAGATTGAAACGGGCATAAATGGCTCAAAACCTCACGGGTATAGGGTAATCATGACTCATCTCATATCAAAAGTGCTCATATCATCAAAATTTCAAGTATCATCAAGTCCATAGCACAAAAGACAAGATAAGAATCAAGCGATAACTCCACTACATCCAACATGAACTTTCAACTTATCCACACAACCATAAGCATATCTCATGCGTCCACTACTTAAAACAAGCAACAATGGCTAAAATCAACAAGAAAAACAAGACATCATATAAGCACATGGTCTAAAGCATCATCATAGCACTAAAACCTACAAAAGCATAGCATTGCAATGAGATTTACGAAACGAACACACCCCCCTAAACTTTTTTGGACCAAGGGTCCAAAAAGTTTGGCAAAGAGTGGAGAAAAGATCATGCAATGCACAAATCAAAGCACAATACCACAAGAATCAACAATTAAGCTCAAAGTAGCAATCTAAAATCAAGCAAACTATCCCTAGGAATGGAAGCACATATAGAGATAAGTGTAAAAACATACCTTAAGTTGGGGTTAAGAATAGGAGAGTGACTTGCCACTTACATGAGAATGTCCTTCTTGGCCAAGTAGGAAGAGAAATCTCCTCATCACACCTTTCTAGAGCTCACAAATCACATCAATTATCATTGCAAATCAATATTTTAAGAACGAACACACCCCCCCCCCCAAACTTTTTCGGATCAAGGATCTTAAAAGTTTGGAAAAGAGTGATGAAAATAGGATTTGCAATAAATCAATGAACAAACAATGCATATATAAGCTCAACTAAACCAAGGAACACAATATATACCAAGAGGCACTCCCTCAAACTATGATAAATCACATGCACCAACAAAGGTAATAGAATACACTACGTCATATCAATGTTCAAGAAATCCAAAACACATCCATAAGCTTCAAATTCCTTCATTAAAACAACTAGCAAACAAAATATCTAACTACCAAGCAAACAACAAAACAAGCAACATTTTTTTTAAGGATGGGTTGCCTCCCATCCAGCACTTGGATTTAACGTCCCCTAGCCGGACGACACCAATGTTAGCTAAATGGCCATGGATAATTGGCATTCCTCCCATTATATAACAATCTCATAGTTTCAAAATTAAGGAAACAAGTAGGATTTCTACCCCATACCCCTACTTTCCTTTTCATTTTATACTTATACGCACAAGAAAAATCTTCTTTCCTTCTAAACTTAAACCACCCCCATCTCCTATTAACAAATAGATTCAAGAGGATTCTCATTTCAATCTTATAATCAAATCTATCAAGAGGCAAGATGAAATTAATATGAACAACATTATCAATGTAAGCATAAGTGGAAGAGTTTAAGGGTTTAGAAATGCTCATTTCTCCTTGAAGCTCATCTTCCACTTCCTTTTGTTGTTCTTCCTCCATGAAGCTCATGTCCATAGGTGGACATTTATCTATCTCTTCTTGATTATTCTCTCTTTCTCCTCTTGAATCATCTCTTTCCTTCTCCTTCACTTTTTGTTCTTTATTCCTATCAAATCTAGCAAATGAAGTAGAATCATAAATTTCAACATTAAGAGATTTAGTACGAATAGTGAAAGAAGAAGGGGTATAAGATCCTTTATCATTGTAGTTCAAGATTATCTTGAAATCTTCCTCATTTAAATCTTGATTCTCTTCAAAAAATCTATCAATTAGATCATATATGTCTTCTTCTTGTTCATCTTTCTCTTTCTTTTCTTTTTCTACTTCTTCTTCCTTAGACATGTGTGGAGGAGAAGGATATGAATATGGATATGGGTAGGGAGAGGAAAAAAGATAGGGATAATGGTGTGGGTGGTGGTAGAATTGTTGTGGTGGTGGTTGATATGGGTAAGGTTGATATATGTCAGAATTAGGAGGATATGTGCATTGTGGAGAATACGAGTAATGGTTGTATTCGCCCATCTTTAATCAAGTGCACTCCTACAAAAATAAGCAAGTATCAACACTCACCAAGAATAGTCAAAATTAAACAAGGAAACAAAATAAAGAAAAGAAATGTAAACAAACATCAACTCGCTTGATAAAGAGACCGTTTCCCCGAAAACGGCACCAAAAACTTGGTTTGGCATTGTCGGAATTCAAGGATGCTCAAGTAAACAAACAATACAAACCAACAACATTCAAAGACATTCAAGTAAACAAACAAATACTAGCTTAACAAAGAGATTGTTTCCCCGGTAATGGCGCCAAAAACTTGTTTGCCCAAAATGGTGTCTACACGCAAGTGTACGTGGTCGTTGTTGTCGTGGCAAGTTAACCAAGTTAAATATCGAACACAGGAAAATGATGCGATATCAAGCAAGCATTGAGTGTCTACAAAAGGCTAATAGCTAGGAAAGCAAGAAAACAATCACGGTTTCTATCTACTTCAACAAAGCAAAGTAAATCTAGCTATCACCTCAAGGAAGTGAGCAAAAGTGGTGTGTGTGCATGGAAGTAATCCTACTATAGTTCCTCTAGTGTCATATCCATCCTAGCATGCAAAAGGTCTCTTGATGTCTTAGTCAAGCCAACTAATGTCTAGATCTCTCTACAACACAAGCTAAGGACGCTATTGGATGTCTAGATCTCTCTACAACTCCCAACACTCCAATTAAGAGGTCTAGGCTAATATGCAATTCTCATTGGTCATACAAGCCAAACATCAATCACTTGGTATGCATAAAGTTCTATAGCTCAATTCTCATTTCATTGCTAAAATATATAAGCCATACAATCCAATTAAACATCCCAAGCATTCATACAAGTCATTAATAAGAGAACTAATCCATCAAGATCACTAATTAATGCATAGGATTAACAACAGACTAAATTCACCATAGTATTCATACAACCATGCAACAAGGAATTAGCCCATGGCTAATTGGTAATGAAAATCAACAATTAACAATCTAATCGTCATGAATATTAACTAAAATAAGAGAATTAAAGGAAATCTTACCATATGTGGATGAATAGAAATACAAGCAACAAACCTCCAAATGCTAAGTCTTGATCCAAAGCTCAAAATACAAAATTGAACCGCAGGAATAAAGCTCTAATCACTACGAGTATGTAGGAACAAAAGGAACTAAAATCCGACGGACGGATCAAAAGTTGCGGAAGAAAGAAGATTGAATCTAACTAAGAACTCACTAAGTAACTACATAATTCTCTCTCTAAACTAATCTAAGAACTTGGAATTATGATTGAATTATGCTTGGAAATCTGATCCATGAGGTATTTATAGTGCCCACAATGTTTAGTCCAAAATGCCCTTCATTAAACGCGCGAAAAGATGAAACAACCCTCGAAAATGTGCAAAACCGGGCTTCCGCACGATCCCGTGGAGGTGGCCGCACGATCCGGATCGTGCTTGGACTCGTTCGGACCTTGGCTGAACGAACCAGGGATCTTTCGCACAATCCCGTGCTGCTGGTCGCACGGTCCCTTTCGGTCAATCCTCGACTTCTTATTTTCTTCATATCTTGAGTTCTAGAGCTCCGATTTATTCGATTCTTTTTCCTTTGCGACCCTCTCTTCGAGCTCTTCAACATGGTATATCATTTGCCTCCATTGGATCAACTCACTATTTCTGGATTTTTACGAACTTGCTCGTTTTTTGCCGATTTTGCTCATTTTTACTACAAAACACAACTTTTTAGCCAAAAAGGGTTAAATTCACAAAGTATAGCATTTTAGGGTCAAATATGAACTTAAGCACATCAAAACCATAGAGAAATGGATGCAAAAAAATGTAATTATGACCCTAATTAGGCCTGAATGTGAGATTTAGATGGACACTCCGGGCTCAAACTTAGAATTGCCTAGCAAAGCTCTAAGTTTGTGGGAGTATATTTTATATTTAATTTTATCTTCTTGTACACTGCACAGGCGCACCTGTCTCATATGTGTTGAGGTCTTGTTGTTGAGATATTGTGGAATGATTATGAGGTTTGAATATTGTTGATTGATAGTCTTTGATATTTAGTTGAGCCTGATGGTGTGAATTTATGCTTGCTTGGTCATTTGATTATGTGAATTTTTTTCCTGCTTTTGTGCTCATATTCATGATTAGATAAGCCCGTGAGCTTTAGAGCCTGTTGAGACTTGCATACATTATGAGTCTTGATTCTTTCTTGTGTGTATCATTCATGCTTGTGTGCTCTAGAACTTGCCTTGTGTCTTGTTTGAGACTTCTTTTAGTGTGAAATTTGTGAAAATGATTTGAGGCCATCTTTGTTTTAAATAGTCACTTAGCCAAACTTTCCCTACCAAATGATATTTTTCCGTAGTTAGCCCTTTTGAGCTTATTGACTGATTTTCTTGGCAACCTATAAATTTAGCCTTTTTATCCTTCTTTATTGAGCCTAAATTGTCCTATGATCTAGTAGAGCTTGAATGTCAAAGTGGATAATGAGGTTGAATGTGCTTTAATGTAAATTTGGGGCTTAGTTGGTGTAGAAGTAAAAAAAAAAAAAACTCTCTTGTGTACAAAAATTTTGATTGGGCTTTGAATAAAAAATGTTGAATGGGGAGAAGGTGAATTGTATTGAGCATTGAAAGAATTGAAACAAATTGATAGGTCTTGAGATATCTTGAAATGCCTTGAGATATGCCTTAAGATATTACTTGAGATATGGGGTGTTATGATTATAATGCTAAAGTGATGCAAGTAATTGATGGAGTTGGATATTACGAGTTGCAAATTGATCACTTGTGACTTGTTTGAGAATGTAGAGATGTTCTAGATGTCTTCACTTCTCGCTCCACTAAGTTATGAGTCACTTTTATCCAGATTTTTCCTACCCCTTAACAAAGAGCATACATTACAACCAAAAGTAAAGTCATCTTTGATTCATTAATTGCATACTTATTATGTGGTGGAGAATTGAGACTATTGGCAAGCATATGATAGTGCACTTGTGTGAATTGATTTTGAGAGCATACACATCTTTATACACTTTTGAGGGAAGAGCGAAACACTTACTTGAGATAATATTGTGAATTGGGCATTATACTTGGCATTAATTTGATCATAACTTGTGAGTTTGCTAGTTGATTTTTTATCCTAATGGCTTGATTGGATTGACGATACTTGATAATTACTTATTTTTGCCTTGAATTAATTTTTCACAATTTTCCCACCTTGGTCTTATTTTTCTTTCGTTACTCGGGACGAGGAACACTTTAAGTTTGGGGAATGATTGGTGTGAAAATTGCTCGAAATTTGTATGCTTTATTTGACAATTTTGAGAGAATTTCTTGTACTTTTTACACTAATTAGGCTAACTGTGCTTAAATGAGAAAAATAATTGTTTTGTGAATTTTTACAGAAAAATGAAGGATTTTTGAAGAAATTGTTAACCATTTAATTGGTGTAACAAACCATACTTATTAAGAGGAAAGAGGTTCTAAGTGGTCCCAATTTGATCAAGAAGAAGCTTTATTGACTGCCCTGCTACTTCACTCTGTCGCTAGAAGCACACACACGATAACCGCCGTCCCTGCTCCTCTCCGATTTCCGCCGCCCGAAAATTCCAAACCAGCCAAAATTGCCTCACCTGCTCCTCACAGATCTCGCCCACGCCTCTCTCGCTCGACACCACATCCCATTATCGCCGCCACAGCACTTCACACCGGATTTCAAATCCAACACACAACCGACGCCGGAAATTCTCCATCTCTGGAACTCATCCGCATCTCCGTAACTGCCTTGCCCAACTGCCGTTCTACCCACTGCTCAGAGACAGAAGACCGTCGCTTAAATCGCAGCGTAATCCGCCCGCATCTCTACTGCCGTCGCCGAAATCAACACTTAACCGCCTGTTGTGCTGATAATGAATTGGGCCTAGGTTAATTGCTAAAGCCCAAAACTCTTTTAATATATTTTGGCCCAATTAAAGAGATACTGAAGGGTAGCAGATATTAGTATTTACAGGGAAATTGTCCAGAGAAACAGAAGGTTTTTAGATTATAAGATTAGGGCTTACTTAATCTTTCTCTTTCGTTCTTTTTTTTGCAGTAGTTTAGGACGTAACTTAAATTTTTTTTTTATTAATTAGGGTTTTATGATTCTCTTTTTCTTATATTATTTAATTCTGTTATGATTGTCTTTAGTATCATGAGTTAGATCCATGTTACTTTGAATATGTGAAACTAGGAGGAACCCTATTCGTGGTAGTAAAATAGATGTGTTGTGAATTTTAATTCCGTTTTTATATTTCAAGGTTGCGTTTTGTTGAGTAAAAGTTGCATGCAATATTCTTTAAGCTTGATTATGTGTATTTAATTCATACCTACGACCATTGGGTGGATTGAATATCATATGAAAAGTATGGGTCAGTATGTGAATTTTGAATCAAATAAGTGCTTAGACGTCCGACCAAGAGTCTAGGTGCTTAGATTAACCGACCTTGAACATTGTTGTATATGATAGTGAGAGACGAATAAATTAGACTCAGTACCCATGTTAGAACGGAATAATTAATTCACCACCCTAGGATATTTAATTTGTCTTGAGGACTCAAATGAGGGCTCTGGAGGGACTCAACCTGATGGGGAGATGATAGGCAACAAGGTAGTTATTTTTTCTATAAAATAATTGCATATAATAGTGGTGACTCTATATAAGTGAATTAGAATCCATAGTGTGTTTGTCGAATTGCCTACGAATAGGGGGATGTCTAGTGAATCATATTCGAAGTATATTTTCTCACCTTCGCATCAGCAGTTTAAAAGTTATGTTCTCATTGCTCGATTTAGTTTTGTAATACTCAAAATCAGTTTCATTAAGTTAGAGATTCATTATTGTTTAGTAGCTAATGAAGTAGTCTTTATATTTCTTTATTAATATTGTTGCATCTTTGTTAGAATTTAGAATAAAACCCTTTCGCAATTTCAATTCCTAGTTAGAGTTTTATTTCTCTTTAATTCAACAATTAACAACATTGACTCCTAGTTTTACCGCCTATAGGTTCGATACTACTTGTCTCTATACTTGCTCATACTACTCGATCCCTTCCTCTTGAGGGTTTGGATTTTGTTTATTTGCAAAATATTAGAACAAGTCAATGTCTCATGTTGAATATCATTCTCCCTGCAATAGTCAGAAACAACAGAGTTAAGAAACTCAGTACCTTTATCACTTCTGATTCTGACTATATTGAGGTCCTGCTCATTCTGGATCCTCTTGAACAACTCCAGCATCTTGGCCAGTGTCTCATTCTTCTTGAACAAGAACACTACCCAAGTGTATCTTGTATAATCGTCTCATATAACCAGTGTGTACTTCCTTCCATTATTGCTAAGAGGTGAGACTGGTCCAAACAAATCCATGTGAAGCAGCTAGAGTGCCTTTATTGTGGAAGTACTCTGCACATCCTTGAATGAGGCCTTTATTTGCTTCCCCTTCTAGCAGGCATCACACTTCTGCTTCGATGCAAACACCTCATTGGGTAGTCCTCTGATCAAATCCTTTCTTGCAACCTTGTTGAGGGTCTTAAAGTTCAGATGACCTAACCTCTTGTGCTAGAGCTAGCTGACCTCCGATGAGCTTTGGGCAACCAAACAAGAGTCAGCTGGGAAGCTTGCAAAATCTGCAAGATACATATTACCTCTTCTGAGGCCAGTTAGTAGCACCTACTCATTTATTTCATTAACAACAAAGCAAGAGTTTTTAGAGAATCTTACAGAGTATCCCTTATCACAGAACTGGGATACTGACAGAAGATTATGCACAAGCTCATCTACATAGTAGACTTCTTCAACTCTGGTGCTTCCGATCAGCTAGGAACCAACTCCTCTGGTGACTCCAAAATTATTATCACCAAACACCACTCTAGGCCCATCCAACGTGACAAAATCCAAGAGGAGATGCTTCTCAAAAGTCATATGCTTGGAACATCTACTGTCTATATACCCGACATGGTTCTTAGCTTCTCCTCTCTTGATTGCGCTAGAGCTCGCCTGATATCAGATTTAAGCTTTAGGTACCCTTTCTTTAGGTCCTGTTTGGTTATATTAAATTTTGGAATCCACAAGTAGAAAACATCCTTACGGGGATTAGGGGATCTCAACTTTCTTCCATATTTATCCACAAAGATCATCTCCCTAAGAGGATTTTTCCTAGGGCGATGTTTAATGATAGCAGGCTTATAGGTTGGCTGCTCATAAGGGTAATTTCTGCTCAAGCCTTTGAATGACTTATATACTTTAGCCTTTGCAGGCTTATCAGATTTAGTTACTTTAAATGTAACCCGGGGCTGAGGGTTAGTTCGCTTGGATTTTCTGTACTGAGATGGCCTAACCTTATCACCCTTCTGCTGGTTCTACTGAGGCTTCTTCTTCTTAGAATAGCTATGAATTGGATGTCTTTTCTGACCTTGTGGCTTCTGAGCTTTAGACTAATACTGGTCATCAGCAGACTTCTGAGTTTTATTACTCGTCTGCCCAGTTGAGGCCTTGTTTGCGTTTCTGCTCTTCTGCCCTGCTGGTTCTGGTGCAGGCTAAGCTGACCCTTTACCCTTGCGAGGATCCCTAACAGGCTTACTTTCTTTATTCTTCTTTTGTTGCTTAGGTTTGGGATAGTCAAGACCCCTTTTATCATTCACAGTTTGTGAGGATTCAACTATTTCTAACACGACATTTTTTGCCTTAGTCAGCTGATCCACTTTCAGCTGGAGCTGCTGTGAATTTTTTGTTATTAGTTTGATTTGTTTGAAGAGTTCATCGAACTTAGCTGTCAGCTGTTGGTGCTCATTACTCAAGACCAGATTTTAGAGAGCAGCCTTTCTATCAGCTTCTCCTGTTCTTCACATTTTGCTGCCAAGTCAGCTGACTTGTTAGCATGTGAATCATAGGGTGTAACTGATAGTCTAGAGCTCTCCTTTTCAAGCCTTAAGCTTTGAACCTTAGCTTTTAGCTTAGAGTTCTCCTCTTCTAGCAGAGAATAAACTTTTAAGGATGATTGGAGATTAGACAACATTTTCTGTAAATCTGGCTCCACAGAATAGGTAGAGGAGCAAAATGAGCTAACAGAGAGGTTGGAGAATGTACCTATTCTACCTTAATCATAAGGTAGATGTCATCCTCTGACTCGAAAGCAGATGAGGGTGAAGATGAGCTGACATATTCCTTCTCTTCCTTTGCTAACAGTGCTCTCTTGTCTACAAATCTTCTATCTCTCTTGAGCCTCTTCTCCTCTCTCTCTCTCTGGGTGTCAGCTGGGGGCAATCATAACTGAAATGACCCGGCTTATTGCATGAGTAACGGACACCATCACCTCCTCTCTTGGGACTTGGTTCCCACCTTCTATCTAGAGACTTGTATCTGGCCTCCTTGTCATCTGATGGTCTTTTGGAATCAGATGACTTCTGGTATCTTCTGGAAGAATCACCCCGACTCTTCTTCAAATGAGATTTATACTTTTGAAACTTGTGTGTTAAACTTCTTGGTTAGCAGTGCTAGCTGCTCTTTTAGGCTAAGGTCCTCTAGGGTAGAGGACTTCTCATGGCTATCATCTGCAGCAGAGAATGCAACATTCTTGGCAACTGATGATGATGATGGGGTCTCATCTTCCTGGTATTCTTCTTGGATATCAAATTCATGACCCTTTAGATGAGACAGTAGAGTATGATAACTGATCTCTGATAATTTTTTAGTCTCTTTAATCATGGTCACTTTTACTCTCCATCTGGGTGTGAGAGATCTAAGAATTTTTTTTGTTGATCTCTGTTTCAGAGTACTCATTTCCCAAGGAGCTCGCTTTGTTCAAGATATTTGTCAGCCTCATGTCCAGCTGATCTATAGTTTCATCAGCCTTCATCTTGAACGTATCAAAAGTGTGGAGAACATCTTGCAATTTGTTCTCTTTGATTTGATCAGTGCCTTCACACATCAGGGAGTGTTTTCCCACATCTCCTTGGCAGTCTTGCATGTCTTGATCTTCTCAATATACTCCTTAGACAGAGTCACGATGATCTTTGTCCTAGCCACCTGATCTAAGTTGAACAGTTTTCTTTCTAAATCTGAAAGTTCACTCTTCTTCTTCCCTATTTTTCTCCTCTTACTAATCTCAGCTTTTGGAGTCCTCCCATCACTGGTTGGTTCCCACAAGAATCTGATTGGTCCCTCCTCCAGAACATCTAGCATACGGTCGTGGATGGCTCCCAGATGATTCTCCATCCTGAACTTCCAATAGTCATAATCTTCAATAGAGAATTTTGGCAGCTTTCTGGTCTTGGAATGACTCTTTTTGTAGGAAGTCATTCCTGCAGGTGGTTAGTAAAAATGCACACAAAAATTTTCAAAAAAGTTTTCAGGGATCTATCCAGGTGACCACCAAAAGCTTTCTCAGGCTGAGGTCTTTTGGACACACAACTCTGATACCAGATGTTGGTCCCAAAGGCAGGTTTTAGGTAGGAAACTCTTAACCAAGTCTAGAAGGAGGGTTGAATAGACTTGGAGAATTTAAAACCTTTTCATTTTTGGCCTTTTTCAAATATCAGCAGACTTCTTGAGGGTCGTCTGGTTTTAATGAAAATAATGCGCTAGTGAGATTTTAAGTGCGGAAATGTTTTACTTTGAAAATCCTTTTAAGTGATTTTTCACATAAAATATAGAACAGAAAGTAAAGAATATGAACACATTATGCATAGTGGGTCGGACCAGAATGTCATACTCCGTTCTCCACAATCCAATTTGGACTTGTGGGTCTCTCCACTAACTTTCTTTCTTTCTCACTCACTTACTTGAGAGTACTACTCTCGACAATCGTCAATGTTAGAATAGTAATTGACTTACACAACTTCTATAAAGCTTACAAATGATAAATATGTAGCTATGAGTTAGTGAGTACAAGTGAGTATTTTGGCTGCATTTCTGCTTAATTAATCGCGAGGTAATTGTTATTAAAAATCTTCACTGGTACTCCTTTATATAGGGGTTGATCAACTAGCGTTATAGTTGACTAGTGATCAGATCCCTATATTTTTTACTCAATCAATCAGAGTGATTGATTGATCCTCTTCTTGATTCCCGGAAATCTTCTTGATCTTCCAATCAATCAAGTTTGTCTGCTTGATTGATTGACCTTCTAATCTGGAAATCTTTTAGCCGTTATGATTGTCCCTTGATTGACTTTGTTTCTTCTGGAACATATGCAAAAATCCTTCAGTTCATCTGCTACCTCAGCAGGTATACCAGCCTCGTCTGGTATTGCGGACCCCAGATGATGTGGAAGACCTCATCTAATATCTCAAGTCTTAGCAGACATCATCTACTCAAACTTTACCTCTTCTGGTATCTTGGACCTCGTTTGGTGTCTCGATCCTCATCTGATCTTGGTCCTAGTCTTTCCTGCAACTGGCTCTTTAGCTGGTCTTTATTTTCAGCTGGTATCAGTCTCCTCTGAAGTTCTCTGTCAAGTGTCAGCTGCTCAGGTCTTCTGTCTTCTGGGATATTGATTAGGGTCATAATTGCATGTTTTTGCATCCATTTCTACATGGTTTTGATGTGTTTATGTTCATATTTGACCCTAAAATGCTATACTTTGTGCATTTAACCCTTTTTGGCTAGAAAGTTGTGTTTTGTAGTGAAAATGAGCAAAAATCGGCAAAAGATGAGCACGTTTGTAAAAGTCCAGAAATTGTGAGTTGATCTAATGGAGGCAAATGATATACCATGTCGAAGAGTTCGAAGATAGGGTCGCAACGGAAAAGGAATCGAGTCAATAGGAGCTCTAGAACTCAAGATATGAAGAAAACGAGGAAGTCTAGAATCGATTGGACAAGTCGAGGCCGAGCTCGAGCGCAGCCAGGCCAGACTCGTGTGACCATGAGCCGGCACTAGTGCGACACATCTCTGGTTCGGGCGAGGTTGAGTCACACGAGTGGTCACACGAGCTGGACTCGTGCGGCGACTGTGGTGCACTCGTGTGATGCCCCGGACTTCACATTTTTGAAGGGCTATTTCATCTTTTTGCGCGTTTAATGAAGGGCATTTTTGACCAAGCATTGTGGGCACTATAAATGCTCCAAGGATCAGATTCTCAAGGCATCCAAGTCACATTAGTTCATAATCATAGTTAGATTTTTAGATTAGAGAGAGAGAGAGGTAGTTACTTGTGGGTTTCTTAAGATTTCTTCTCACAAATTCTTAGATAACTTTTGATCTACCGCTTTGATCGTTGATCCGTTAATTCCTGCATTCTCGTCTGGTCTCTAAGGCTACATTCTCACCGATTGAATTTCAATTTCCATTGTCAGATTGCTAGTTAGCATTTTAGAGGTAAATTGTATCTTTCCAATTTTCATTGTAATAGGTAAATCTCTTTACGTTTCTTGCTTAATGATGATTGTTCCTAGCTTAATTGTTCTCATATTTACTCAATTAGCCATGAGCTAATTCCTTTATGTGTTAGTGTATGATTCCTATGGAGTAGTGTAGTGATATGTTGATCTTTTGAATGATTTGAGTTGTTGTATGATCAATTCTCTACATTGATGGATTGTATGAATGCTTGCATGTGTAGATGATAATAAGGGCCATTAGGGAGTTAGTCTCTTGCGAAAGTAGAGCTATTTTCCTAAACTTTCTTGTATTAAGGCCAATGCATATCAAATGTTTGATAAAATTCCTAAGATAGTGAGAATTATCTCTAGTGAATTGGATGAACAATTAGAGGCTTTGATATGTTATTAGGGAAACCTTTTGCATGTTGGAGTGGCTTGCCCATTGATTATACACAATCTCATTGCATGATAAAGTGATACTTCACTCCATGAAACATAGGATAGTACACTAGCACATATCTCTCACATTTGCTCACTTTGCAACCCAAGGTGATAGGTAGTTTACTTCTTTGAAGCATTAGTAGACGATAGATACCTTTCCCCTTAATTGCTTTGTTAGCTAGCCAATTAAAACAATGAATTTTCCTTACAAGTCCCAGTCTCCTTTGGGTTCGATATATATTAAAACTTGGCCAAGCTTACCACGCTAATAGTGAACACGTACACTTGCGTGAGGACTCATTTACTCTGAACAAGTTTTTGACGCCGTTGCCGGGAAGATGGCTAGTTTGTTTGGTTGATTGTTATTTCTTTTATGTTCGAACTTTGTTTGTATTATTGTGAGAGTTTTGTTTGTTGTTTTTGTTATTGTCGATTTTTGAGACTATTTGTGGTGATGTGTGTTTACATGTCTTTTCTTTGTTTCTTTGTGTGTTCTTAATCATGCTTGGTGAGTGTTGATACTTGCTTATTTTTGTAGGAGTGAACTTACTTGAAGATGGACAGATACAACCATTACTCGTATCCTCCACAATACACATACCCTCCTCAACCATACACATATCAACCTCATCATTATTCACCATCTCCATATCAACCACCACCTCGACAACCATATCTTTATTTTTCTCGACCTTACTCATATTCCTATCCTTACCACTATCAAGATTCACACTCCTACACTCATCCTTCTCCTAAACCTTTCCACAAAGAAGGGGAAGTAGTGAAAGTAAAAGAACAAGAGAAAGAAGAATATCAACCAAAAGAAGACATATATGATCAAATTGATCGATTTCTTGAAGAGAATAAAGATATGAATGATGAAGACTTCAAGATAATCTTGCACTATAATGATAAAGGATCTTATGATCCTTCTTCTTTCACTATTCGTTCTATATCTCTTGACAAAGAAATTTATGAGTATACTTCTTGTGTTAAAATTGATAGGAATCGAGAAGAGGAGGAGAAGGAACAAGAAGAAGAGGTGAAAGAAAAAGAAGAAGGGGATAAGGAAGTAGATGATTCAAGAGGGGGAGAGGAGAATGATCAAGAAGAGGAAGATAAATGTCCACTCATGGACTTGAGCTTAATTGAAGAAAAACAACAAATTGAAGTTGAAGAGGAGCCTACAAATGAAATAAGCATTTCTAAACCCTTATACTTTTCTACTTATGCTTTAATTGATAATGTTGTTCATTGTGAATTTGTCTTACCTCTTGAATTTATGGATGATAAGATTGAATTGAAAATCCTCTTAAAAATTTTTGATAATAGGAAATGGGGGTGGAATGGTGTTTTGAGAGGAAAAGAGGAAAATTCTTGTGCTTACAAGTATAAATTGATAAGGAAAGTAGTGGTGTGGGGTAGAAATCCAACTTGTTTCCTTGATTATGAAGCTTTGAGAGTAGAGTTTGATGGGGAGGATATCAAATATCCTTGGCCATTTAGCTAACATTGGTGTCATCCGGCTAGGGGACGTTAAATCCAAGCGCTAGATGGGAGGCAACCCATCCTTAAAAAAATGTTGCTTGTTTTGTTGTTTGCTTGGTAGTTAGATATTTTGTTTGCTAGTTGTTTTAATGAAGGAATTTGAAGCTTAGGGATGTGTTTTGGATTTCTTGAACATTGATATGAGGTAGTGTCTTCTCTTACCTTGATTGGTGCATGTGACCTATCCTAGTTTGGGGGTATTACCTCTAGTTATATATGGTGATTTCTTGGTTAAATTGAGCTTATATAAACATTGTTTGTTCATTGATTCATAACAAATCCTATTTTCATCACTCTTTGCCAAACTTTTAGGATCCTAGATCCGAAAAAGTTTGGGGGTGTGTTCGTTCTTCAAATTTTGATTTGCAATGATAATTGATGTGATTTGTGAGCTCTAGAAAGGTGTGATGATGAGATTTCTCTTCCTACTCGGCCAAGAAGCACATTCTCATGTAAGTGACTAGTCACTCTCCTATTCTTAATCCCAACTCAAGGTATGTTTTTACACTCATCTCTATATGTGCTTTCATTTCCTAGGTTTAGTTTGCTTGATTTTTAGATTGTTATTTTGACCTTAAGTGTTGATTCTTGTGGTATTGTGTTTTATTGTGCATTGCATGATTCTTGCCTCCACTCCATTGCCAAACTTTTTAGACCCTTGGTCCAAAAAAGTTTGGGGGGTGTGATCGTTTCATCATTCTCTTCGCAATGCTATTCTTATATTGATTTTTAGTGCTTTTATGATGTTTTGACCATATGCTTAGGATTAGGCTTGTTTTTCTTGTCATTTTTTGCCATATTGTTGTTTGCTTTGAGTAGTGAACGCATGAGATATGCTTATTGTTGTGTGGATGAGTTGATAGTCTTGATTTGTGTAGTGGAATTATTGCTTGATTCGTGTTGATCTTTAATACTTTTTAATTCATGATTCTTGAGATTTCATTGATATGAGCATTTTTTTATATGATATGAGTCTTGATCAACCATGTCCCGTGAGATTTGAGCCAAATTTTGCCCGTTTTAATCTTGAACGGGTGACATTTTTCTTGATGTGAGTTCCACACATGTGCATTATACTCTGGAACTTGGCTTTGGTCTTGTTTGAGGCTACATTAGATAATGATTTCACATGAGATGATATGAGGCATTTTCTTTGATCTATATTTCCCCACTTAGCCCTATGAGCCTACCATTGATATTGATATCCTTTGCTACCAATTTTGTGCTTATAATCCTTTCATTTGGCTAACCACACTTTAAGCCATTTTTCTCCCTTTTTGGAACTCTCTAGTCCTTATGATTAGTAGAGTGAAAAGAAGGAAGGAAGATTGGTGATGTGATGAAGAAATTGGTGGCCAACGTGGAAAGAAATCCTATGCATGGATTGTTATGAAAAGAAGGTTAAAAAGGCAAGTGCTAGCAAGAAATTGAAAAAAAGTTGACTTTTCATGAAAATTTGGTCAAGTTTGACTCAAGTGTTGTGAGTATGTTCACAACTTTGCAAAAAAAAGGAAGATTGATTCTTTGAGAGTGTGATTTTGAAAGAGCATGAAGATGAGATTGTTATTTGCATGAAGACATGATTTACATGATGATTCCTTCTATGCTTTACTAATCATACTTAGTCACGTTTATCCATATTTTCCTTCCCTACCAAGGAGCCAACACTACAACCTTTAAAAGTCCTCATTGATGTGTGATTGAATTGTCATTCCAAGTGGTGGAGAATGTAGACTTGAGCCAAGCCTATGATAGT
Source organism: Prunella vulgaris (assembly GCA_026898435.1). Classification (NCBI taxonomy): domain Eukaryota; kingdom Viridiplantae; phylum Streptophyta; class Magnoliopsida; order Lamiales; family Lamiaceae; genus Prunella; species Prunella vulgaris. Next base: position 19,895 of record JAPKLY010000057.1, on the reverse strand, counting down.
ATTTGTATCATTGTGTGATGAATGAGAGAGCTTAAACACTTGAGTGTTGAGTGAAACACCTATCTTGAGAGGATCATGACTTATTGACTTGATTTTGTGCTCATTCATTTGATTTTGATAGTTGATTGAATGATATTGTATTTTAGATTGCTAGATATTGAGTGATGATTCTATGGCATTTGATCTTGTGCTTGATGCTTCATACATACAATTATTCCCCTATCTTATCGCTTCGTTGCTCGAGGCCGAGCAACAATCTAGTTTGGGGGTGTGATTAGGGTCATAATTGCATGTTTTTGCATCCATTTCTACATGGTTTTGATGTGTTTATGTTCATATTTGACCCTAAAATGCTATACTTTGTGCATTTAACCCTTTTCGGCAAGAAAGTTGTGTTTTGTAGTGAAAACGAGCAGAAATCGGCAAGAGACGAGCACGTTCGTAAAAGTCCAAAAATTGTGAGTTGATCCAATGGAGGCAAATTATATATCATGTCGAATATTTTGAAGAGAGGGTCAGAACGGAAAAGGAATCGAGTCAATCGGAGCTCTAGAACTCAAGATATGAAGAAAACGAGGAAGTCGAGGATCGATCGAACAAGTCGAGGCCGAGCTCGAGCGCAGCCAGGCCAGACTCGTGTGACCATGAGCCTGCACTCGTGCGACACATCTCTGGTTCGGGCGAGGTTGATTCACACGACTGATCACACGAGCTGGACTCGTGCGGCGACTGTGGTGCACTCGTGTGATGCTCCGGACTTCACATTTTCGAAGAGCTGTTTCGTCTTTTCGCGCGTTTAATGAAGGGCATTTTTGACCAAGCATTGTGGGCACTATGAATACTCCAAAGATCAGATTCTCAAGGCATCCAAGTCACATTAGTTTATAATCATAGTTAGATTCTTAGATTAGAGAGAGAGAGGTAGTTACTTGTGGGTTTCTTAAGATTTCTTCTCATAAATTCTTAGATAACTTTTGATCTACCGCTTTGATCATTGATCCGTTAATTCCTGCATTCTTGTCTGGTGTAAGGCTACATTCTCAACGATTGAATTTCAATTTCCATTGTCGGATTGCTAGTTAGCATTTTAGAGGTAAATTGTATCTTTCCAATTTTCATTGTAATAGGTAAATCTCTTTACATTTCTTGCTTAATGATAATTGTTCCTAGCTTAATTGTTCTCATGTTTACTCAGTTAGCCATGAGCTAATTCCTTTATGTGTTAGTGTATGATTCCTATGGAGTAGTGTAGTGATATGTTGATCTTTTGAATGCTTTGAGTGATTGTATGATCAATTCTCTACATTGATGGATTGTATGAATGCTGGCATGTGTAGATGATAATTAGGGCCATTAGGGAGTTAGTCTCTTGTGAAAGTAGAGCTATTTTCCTAAACTTTCTTGTATTAAGGCCAATGCATATCAAGTGTTTGATAGTGAGAATTATCTCTAGTAAATTGGATGAACAATTAGAGGCTTTGATATGTTATTAGGGAAACCTTTTGCATGTTGGAGTGGCTTGTCCATTGATTATACACAATCTCATTGCATGATAAAGTGATACTTCACTCCATGAAACATAGGATAGTACACTAGCACATATCTCTCACATTTGCTCACTTTGCAACCCAAGGTGATTGGTAGTTTACTTCTTTGACGCATTAGTAAACGATAGATACATTTCCCCTTAATTGCTTTGTTAGCTAGCCAATTAAAACAATGAATTTTCCTTACAAGTCCCCGTCTTCTTTGGGTTTGATATATATTAAAACTTGGTCAAGCTTACCATGCTAATAGCGAACACGTACACTTGCGTGAGGACTCATTTACACCGAACAGATATACTAAGTCCTCAAGGCCATCAGCTGATCTTCTTCTCTATGAATACTCTGGGATCTTCAAGGCAGTAGGGGTTGTTCCCCCTTACAAGGATACCTATCTAATCCTAGACTATTCATCAGCTGGCTAACAGGTTCAGCTGGTCCTATTACACACTGAGTGGTTTATCATATCATCAAAACACTAAACATAATATCCTAACAATAATCATTAAGTATACTCAAACAAGTCTCATTATTAATAATCAAACAAGAATACTCAAACAAGTCTCATTAATAATAATCAAACAAGAATACTCAAACAAGTCTCATTAATAATAATCAAACAAGAATACTCAAACAAGTCACATTAATAATAATCAAACAAGTCTCATTAATAATGCATTATCATAACATAATTTTTATTAACTAAATACAATATATTATTAATTAATAAATATCATACAAATTATAAAAATTATATATGCATAATTTAATATAATTAAATAATTTAACTTCTACTAATAATTACAAAAGTTAACATTAAACACAACTAATTAAACAATTAAGCAACTAATTACACAAATATAAATACGTATTTACATATTATATCATACTTATACAAATTATACTTATATATACATACATAATACAATATAATTAATAAAATAATTAAAGAATTAAAACTAATAATTAAATAAATTAACATTAACAACCACAAATTAAATAAGTATACAACTAATTAATTATACACACACATATATACATATATACATACACATAAACTCACAATATACTTATATATATATATCACAATTTTACATAATTTAACCGATTAAAATAAAAATTTAACGTAGAAATGTAATTAACCATGTGAGGATCAAAGCCCGACCGGTGGAAGTTGATTTTCCGGCAGTAGAACGGTTGTGGAGCAGCGGCGGCGACGGTAGGAGTTTTGGGGGAAAAATAAGGCACCAGCGTTTGCTGGTTCTGATTCTCGCGCCCTTTATATATATCGCTTTAGCGAGGACTAGCCGATGCTAATGGGCGAAAGGCTCAGCGCTCGCGAGCTCTGATAGCTCCTTGAGAGTTACGTACCCAAGTGTAGGTTGATTTCAAG
>JAPKLY010000057.1:0-16948 GCA_026898435.1 Prunella vulgaris | reverse complement strand
AAGACCTCAACAATATACAATAGACATAATGGTTAGGTTGAATTATATATATGCTTCTTATTTAAATAGAAAACATAAATACTTATAACTAATTAGAAAGTGTGAAATTATATATAAATATGCTAAACAATACATTATAGTACACAAAATAATACACAAAAATAGGTAAAATACATGCATACTTAAACTGTAATCAAGCTCACGAGGGTTCGATCCTCGGCTCTGTCAAATTGTGATGTTGGCGAGGGCAAAACCCTCACAAACAGGTGAGTGATTTGCCCTTGGCTCGGTCCATTTCAAATATTCACGAGGGGATGTGCTCGCTAAGTTAGCGAGAGTTCGATCTACTCACGAGGATTTTGTGCTCGTTAATAATTTTTGCACTTGTTAATTAAAGAGGATTTTTTTCCTCGTCCCGTCCCTCTTTAAATTATAATTTTTTTGCCCCTCTCTCTTTAACTTTATTTATTAATGAGGCACCCCAACCCCTTCACTAACTCCCTTCTTTATTTCATTACTATTTTGTAGTGTAAGTACGCAAGTTTGTTTATAGTGTGTTGAAATATTTTATTTTTCTAAATATTTTGAGAATGCTTAAAATCTCTTATATAAATTTTATGTTGTTTTAAAAAATTTATAAATTTGACCAAACGAACTCTAAATGTTGATAGTTTAAGTATTATGACAAAATAATTTGGCGCATAAAGTTTAAAATCTTATGTTTTATGACCAATCCATGGGCCGTAGCTTCCAAGCTGTGTAAATCAAAATAAGTTTTCACATAAAAAAAAATCGTTCATTCTATTTGTTGGATCCAGTGACACTCTAACACATAAAGTAAGAATGCCAACCTTTAATCTACACAGCCAAATGAATTGACCCGATTGCTATCCTCGTTTGTCCACGTACTCTGGATCCCAGTAGTAGTATGAATGCCTACCAAATGTCCACGAGTAGTACCGTATCAATTGTATTCTGACTATGTGTTTTTGTGATGATAATTTATCTTCTCTAATTTCATGGAAAATGTCCCGTCGTCTGACTCTGTCCAATTCCATTTTCTATATCTATTATCCAAATCAGAGGAGGGAAGTTAACTGCCCTGCAGTTATTTAAATAATATATACACTATTATTTATATAAAATATTATTTACATCTCTCACTCACATATGAAGTTTCATTATATCTTACACATCTTCATCATCATAAGCAACATTCATATTGGTACAAATACCTAGTGTGACCCACGAGTGCATGAGTTACTATGCTATACATCTGTTATGGATATATAGCACCTCAATCATTTCATTACGGATATGTGCAATCTCGTTATACCCCAGAATTCATTAAACATTTAACACCTGTTGGTATATCTCTATTGAATCCCTCAAAATAGAGCATATTCAACTATATTCGCGAAATTCTAATGTATTCATAATCAAACTCCCAGCTTGATTGACTAGTCAAGGAATCACAAAAGAATGTGTTAAATAAAGACATTCTTCCTTTCTAGCTAAGAGTCTACAGTCTCCCACTGTAGCTGTTTTCCTAGACATGTACCGCATTGCTCTTAAAATTCATAGCCATTGGAAACATGCTAAAGTAGCAACGCCAAAGTGTAAACTTAGAAACTATGTACAAAGTGTTAAGGGTAAAAACTAAAATAAGGACCCATTTAGCACATGAAGTTTCTCTAAAACTGCATGTCACAATGTCTTTGATTTCCTATTAAGGAAGCGTATGTCTAATTCAACTTTGACATTGCGTAAATTTATAAATTAAATGCATTCTACGCACTTAACCCAGATATCCACTCTCAAGTGTATCAGGACATCCTGTAAAATTTTGCTAATTAAACAAGTTGGAGAGATTTGTGGTCCAATCTATCTCGATTATATTTCTCATTATAATATCATTGTTATGCTCTCACTTGAATAGAGGTGATCGCTTGTATGAGAGAGCCAATCATAACTTGTCGACATACTTTCATATATGAAACAATACACATAAGTCATAAAACACAAATAGTTACATCAGTAACTATTTAATTTAACATCATTCAACATTTCATTCAAACAGAATCAAATCATATGCAAACTGTTGGTCCCAAAGGCAGGTTTTAGGGAAGAATACCTTTGAACAAGTCTAGAAGGGGGGGTTGAATAGACTTGTAAGGATTCAAAAACCTTTTTCAAATTATTTGGATTATTCAAAAAACCAGCAGACTACTTGAGGAAGTCTGAATTTGAAAGTAGTGTGCTGTGAATAGTGCGGAAACATTTTTAATGAAGATCAGTTTTAGGTGATGTGCACAATTTAAGAGCAGAAATAAATAAGACGAGACACAGGGAATTTATAGTGGTTCGGACCAACTGTCCTACATCCACTCTCCTCAATCCAACTTGGACTTGAGGGGCTCTCCACTAACTCACTTACTCACTCACTTACACAGTTCGAGAGTACTACTCTCTTACAAATTGTCAATGCTACAATTGCAATTGACTTCTCACAGCTTCTACAAAGCTTTTACAAAGAATAAGTATAAATGGTGTTTTTGAGTGCAAGTGATAATATCTGACAGAGTTTCGGCTAGCTTAATATGCGTGTAAAATCCGATACTGAAATTATCACTATTACTCTAATTTATAGGTCAAATAACTAGCCGTTGGGATGAACTAGAAATCTGAGATCCTATAATTTCGTATTCAATCAATCATTGTGATTTATTGAATCTCCTTCTTGATTCCCGTCAATCTTCGCGATCTACAATCAATCAAGTTTGTCCCCTTGATTGATTGATCTTCTATTCTAGGAATCTTCTTTTTATGTCGCAAGTCAAACCTTAAAACTGATTCCGAAGAATCTGGGCCGAGCACAAGACCTTAGTTGATCTGTCTCCTCAGCTGGTGTACCAATCTGCTGATACTTGGACCTCAGCTGATGTGCAAGTCTGTTGGTGTGGACCTCATCTGGTCTTTTTGACTATGTCTGAATACGTCTTTTATCCATGATCCTTGTCTTGTCTGCTACGTGCTCTCAGCTGATCAGCTAATCTTCTGATATCAGCTGATCTGCTCTTCTGCTATCAGCTGATGTTAACTTCTCTGATGATCTGCTCTAGATACTCCAGTATCAGCTGCTTAAAACTTCTGTCCTCTGAAAAAGGCTAAGTCCTCAAGGTCTCAGCTGGTCTTCTCTTCTATGATAGCTTCGGATCTTCTAGGCAGCAAGGTAGATTCCCCCTCACTCGAACCTATCTAATCCTAACTACTCATCAACTGACTAACATGTTCAGCTGGTCCTATTACAAGCTGATTGGTTTATTATATCATCAAAACATCTAACACAGATATCCTAACAAGTTCCCCCTTTTTGATGATATCAAAACCAACAAAGCTGATCTCAACAGATAAGCATATTCAATCAAAATCAAGATCAAAATAGGACAGAAAAGAAGATCTTTAAGTAAGATCTTTAGACAGAATCAAAATGCAGCTGACAACAAGAAGTTGTCTGGAATCATAAAGCTTTATTAAATCAAAAGAGAGTACAATCAAAGAGAAAGTACCTAAACCTCAGCTGACTCAGCTGGACTATTACATGAGGAGAGGTCTTCTGCTGCTGAGAGGAACTTGCAACCAGTCCAAGAATCTCTTCTCTATCTCCTTCAAAGCTGGTAGGGAGTTGTCAGAAAGTTGATGAAAGAGTTGAGTAATCTGCAGCCAATGCTTCCTGATTTCCACCCAATCTATCTTCCCACTCTCATCAGTTGGGGTTGGAAGATACTCAATCTCAGGCAACTCTGGCTGAACTTCCACCTTAAGCATTTCTTCTGTAATAGCTCTGAAGAATTTAGGAAAAGTCTCCTTCAACCAGTTTCTAAAATCAGCATTTTTCTCCCTTTCTCCTCTGGTATCTTCTCCTCTGAGGACATAGAAGTGGATCATAGTCTTAGCTTTAATAGTCTTCCAGAGATCCACCAGCTCATCAGACAATTGATTGTAAAACATATCAATAGGTCCATCAACTAAAGGCTCATTTGGATCTCGGATGAACTTTCCACTTCTAGTCCTGCTGCCTTGAGAGACTGCTTTCCCTTGCTTCTTCAGCTTCCTCTGATAACGCCTCTCAAGCTCATCATTCATCTCTCTTTCCTGCCTCTTCATCCTCTCTTCTGGAGTTTCTTTCTCAGCTAGCTGCAACTCCTTAGCCAGATTTTCATCTAATTCAGCATTCATAATTCTTTTCTTCTTCTCCCTTTCTTCAGCAACAACCTCTTGCCTCTGCAATGCCTCAGCTATTTTCTGATCCCTTAGCTCCTGAGTTTTCTGAGCAGCAATCTTCCTGGTGTTGATATAATCTTCAACATTCTCTATTCTAGCAGATAGAACCCTTTGATTGTCCACCAGAAGAGCTCTCAGAGAGGCCATCTCAGCTTGCAGAGCAGCAATAGCAGCTGAGTTCTTCTCTTCCCCCTTTTTGATATCATCAATGACCGAAGCAGAGGGTAGAGAAGTAGGAAGGTTATCCACAACGGCTTTAAGGTCCTCCTGACCGTGTTTGCACTCAACAATTTGCCCTTCCAACCTTTCGGAGACCAGTCTGAATCTCTCAGATTCAGCAGCAAGAGAAGCAGATGCATCATCAGTGAAAGCCCTGGCAGTTGTCATGAAGTTCTGGAGAGTTTGGAAGAATTCAATCCGGGTAGCATACAAGTTGTCCTCCATAGCTTCCTTCAGCTTGTTGCTATGGTCCAGCAGGACTTGATGAACTTGTCTTTCAATCAGAGAGGGGGCAGCAGACTTGGCAGCTAGAAGAGTAGCTTTGACCTCCCTGATGTGGTCATCAAAATAATCCTTCAGTTGATCCAAAAGTGGTGGGGTTACCTGATCAGCTGAGGAGATCTCAAAGTTTGCTGCTGGAGGGATGAACTCAGACTCAGCAATTTCTGGGCAATCCAGTGCAACTCCAGCTTTAAGCAATAATGCACGAGCAACCTTTCTCAACCCTTCAGGGGATGTCAGCTGGGATGGTGCCTTAACATCCAAGGCATCCATCAGAATTTCTTCCCACTCAGTAAATACTGCTTCCCCCATCTCCTTTATCAGGGCCAGAAATAAGGTAACTGGCCCTTCTCTTGCTTGTGCCCAGGCAAGACCATCAGCAAGAATGTCTTGATAGGCTGAGTATGGGTTGAGTTCTGCGATGTAGAGGGAAATGTGGGCTAGGGCGGTTATGATCATCCCTCGTTCAAGAGGCCCCTTTGAACGATGGTGAGATAGGCGTGCATGTTTGGCCATTTCTGTGGGGGAGTTGGGGTTATCAAGGTTGATGGGTTCAGGGTGAGAGGGTTTGGGAATAGCTGAAGGCTCGCCAGAGGTAGCTATCTCCTCTGGTTCATTGCCGATTGGGAATTGTGAGGGTGAAGGATCTGCTGGGGTAGTAGAGTGTTGGGAAGGGTCAGAGAAGGGAGTAGGTGAAGCTGACCTGATGGGTGAGGCAGCTAAAGGTGTCTCTGCTGATGGAGCATCTCAGAGGAATGTAGAACCTCTGTCTCAGCAACTGAGGGCTCTGCTGATCCCCTCTCTTCTGACTCTTCTTCCTCCCCATCAGAGCCAGAGGCAGACTCTTCATCTGATTCAGCCCTCTCAGCTGATTCCTCAGCAGCCTGCTCTTCTTCTTCATCAGAAGACTCGTCAACCAGCAGGGTAGCCCTTTCTGCTGAAGATTGCTTCTTCTTCAAACTGCTCAGCACAGCAGTATCATCATCCTCATCTGAATCAAAGGAGAGCTTCCTTTTAACAGGAGTAGTTTCCTTCTTAGATTTCTTCTTTTTCCCTCCTCCAGCAGGCTTTGAAGCCTTCCTCTTCTGCTTCTTTCCAGCAGAAGGACCAGGGGCAGCAGCAACTGGATCAGCTCTGGAATCTGAGTCAGCTGGTCCAATGGCATCCAAGTTGCTTCCCCTTAGGAACTTGGTGTGGTTGTACTTAACAACACATTCCTCATCCCACTCATGCTGGGGCAGCTGATGATTCAGGAGGATAGTGATCTTGGTGGCCATGGAGCACTTTGATTTGAAGCTATAAACCTATTGCCCATCCACCTCCTTTGCAACGCACCTCTTGGACTCCTGTTCCAGCCGGAACCATAGCAGACTCACCCACTCTGCTTGCACCCCATCAAGAATCGTGCGGGCCACACTCAGGCGAAGTTTGGTAATGGTGTCCAAACTCCACTGTTCCGCTAAGATGACCTTGGTCACCACATCCATCAAAAACCGAAAATGCCTCCTCAGCATGGACTTCTTCAGATTCATGGTGGTGTCCCTATGACTCTTCCTGGCCATTAACTTGAAAGTTTCCAGGTAGTCGGCTTCTTTGTATTTGTGAGGTTGGACACCAGTGGAAGACAGGCCAAAAAGATCAGCAACGGCATCCTTGGAGATGACAACAGCTTTTCCATCAACCAAGGAGCCGATGGAGTTTGAACTGAACTGGGCCTTGAGAAGGAATTGAAAGGCATAGAAATTTATGGTTTTATGGTCAGGGGGGGTCATAGAGATGAAGGTTCGGAGATTGTGATGTTGCAGTAGGTTTAGGATTTCTCTAATCTCAGGAACTCTCGTTGTGTCGAAATCGACACACATCTCTGCATACATCTTTTCCTTAAACAATTTTTGCATAGCCTTGGATGTCATACCTTCAAAACAGAGATTAAGTGCAAAGAGAATAATATGCAGGAATACTTCGGGCAGAAAGATTTAGGAGCAGAAGGTTTTCAGAAAGAAGTTTTAGGGGTATATATAAGAATCGAGTAAGATGAGCAATTTTTCCAAAATTAAAAACGATCAATTTTGATCGTAGATTTGTATTTTGCATCACACAAATCAAAGGTTCATAATAGATGATCTTTGAGTATTTTGGAGGTGATGCGTGGGTGTCAGGGTTTCGAAAGGTTTGACCGCCCAAAAGATTCGCCATTTTGAAAAAGGTAATGATGAAGGCACTTTTTGGGAAAATTTAGGCAGTGAGAAATTAATTACAACTGACACCTTATTTGAAAAGGTAATAAATCCCCGATTTTTCGTAAGAGAAAAAATTTGATTGCCAATTTTCTAAAATAATTTTAGAAATTAGGGATTTATTTATTTTTGAAAAGATTTGATAGATAAAATAAAATTTTAAAAACCGACACAAAGATCATAGAAATACTTATCGAGAAGCTGACGTGACAAAATCAGCTGATAAGAGCGATCCTCATGAAAATCTTTTCTGCTCATCTGGGTCTTTAATGTCAACTGACATGGACCAGCTGAAGAAAAGTGGCCTTGTCTGACTTCCATAACTTATCCCTGTATCAAGTTAGACATAACAAGATAGAGAAAAGAAAGGAAAGAATAAGAAGACATACCAGATCAGCTGATGTGAGGATCAGCTGATTACTTCAGCAAAATAGTCCTCAGCTGGGTACCAGCTGATTACCCGTTTACCCAAAAACTTTCTTTCTATAGAACTGCTCCTCCATCTATCATTCCTAATTCTGCTACTAATTCTCTTAATCTTACCTCTGCTAAAGGTTTGGTAAGCACATCTACTCTCTGCTTCTCCGTATGAATCTTCTCCATCCTGATATCTCCCTTCTCAGCATAATCTCAAAGAAAATGATGTCTTATATCCACATGCTTGCATCTAGTATGGAGAACTGGATTCTGAGTAATGGCTATTGCACTTGTGCTATCACAGAAGATGGGTATCTCTTCTGTGATCACATGGTAGTCCCTCAGCTGTTGTCTGATCCAGAGCAGCTGAGAACAACAACTACCAGCAGCCATGTACTCTGCCTCTGTTGTGTAAGTAGCTACTGAAGTCTGTTTCTTGGAGAACCAAGATATCAACTTACTTCCCAGAAACTGACATGTGCCAGAAGTTGATTTCCTATCAATCTTGCACCCTCCATAGTCAGAATCTGAATACCCACTCAGCTGAAATTTGTCATCAGCTGGGTACCAGAGGCCTAGATTGTAAGTACCCTTCAAATACTTTACAATCTTCTTTGCTGCTTCCAGATGAGATTTCTTAGGATTTGCCTGAAACCTTGCACACACCCCTACTGCAAAGCTGATATCAGGTCTGCTGGTAGTGAGATACAGCAGAGAACCAATAAGTCCCCTATAGTGTGTCTGATCCACTTTCTCACCAGCCTCATCTGGATCCATGCTAAAGTTTGCCATCATTGGAATCTTAGCTTCTCTGCTGCTACTGACTCCAAACTTTTCTATCAAATTCTTGGCATACTTAGCTTGGCTAATGAAAGTTCCATTGGACAACTGCTTCACCTGCAGTCCAAGGAAATAAGTCATCTCCCCCATCATAGACATTTCAAACTTGCTGGTCATCAGCTTGCTGAACTGATCACACATCTGCTTGTTAGGGGAGCCAAAGATGATATCATCCACATAGATCTGTAATAAGAGGATATCATCTCCATCTTCCTTTCTGAACAAGGTTTTTTCTATCTTTCCTTTACTGAATCCACTATCCAGTAGGAACTGTGATAGAGTATCATACCAAGCTCTAGGTGCCTGCTTTAGTCCATATAAAGCCTTCTGCAACCTATAAACCTTGTTCCCAATCTCAAATCCTAGTGGCTGTTCCACATAAACTTCTTCTGCCAGGATTCCATTCAGAAAAGCTGACTTGACATCCATCTGATATACCTTGAACAATTTGAAAACAGCATAGGCCAGAAACAATCTAATGGCTTCTAGTCTTGCCACAGGAGCAAATGTCTCATCATAGTCAATCCCCTCTGACTGTGAATACTCCTGGGCTACTAGCCTTGCCTTGTTTCTAACCACTACATCATTTTCATCCTTTTTGTTCTTGAATACCCACTTAGTGCCTATGACCTTCTGATGTTTGGGCCTCTCCACTAGAGTCCAAACTTCTTGTCTTGCAAACTGATTTAGCTCCTCTTGCATAGCTACAATCCAGTTTGGGTCTTCAAGAGCTTCATGGATGTTCTTGGGTTCTATCAGAGACACATAACAGCTGAATTGAGCACCCAAGTTTAGCTTTCTTCTGGTCTGAACACCTACACTTGGATCTCCTAGAATCTGTTCAGCTGGGAAATCAGACAATGTCTTCTTGCCCCTATGAGGTGCCATAGTTTGTTCCTCTTGGGTCTTCTCTGATATTCCCCCTTGGTTAGTGTCAGGAGTCAATATGTCATCATCTGGTGCTGATGAGGACTTATCAGCTGATTTGGGCTCATCATCTGAATCTGAGTCTGATTCTATCCTAGGTACCACTACCTTAATTAGATCTGGCTTGTCTGACAGATTCAGCTGATCCACCTCATCTGCTAGCTTCTCCTTGCTGTACTCATGAAAGGATTCATCAAATACAACATGGGGTGTCTCTTCCACACACAGAGAGACTTTATTAAAGACTCTATAGGCTTTGCTACTTCCAGAATATCCTAAGAATATTCCTTCAGCAACCTTAGCATCAAAAGTCTTTAACTTAGTCTTTCCATTGTCATGGATGAAACACCTACACCCAAAAATATGCACAGAGGAAAGATTAGGAGTTTTACCCTTGTACATTTCATAAGAAGTCTTCCCATGTCTCTTGACTGGTAGACACCTATTTTGGATGAAGCAAGCAGTGTTGATGGCTTCTGCCCAAAACCTTTGAGGAGTCTGGTATTCAGCTAACATAGTCCTTGCTGCCTCCTTGAGGGTTCTGTTTCTCCTCTCAGCTAACCAATTCTGCTGAGGTGTTCTGGCAGCTGATGTCTCATGCTGAATACCATTATCCCTGCAATAGTCAGAAACAACAGAGTTAAGAAACTCAGTACCTTTATCACTTCTGATTCTGACTATGCTGAGGTCCAGCTCCTTCTGAATCCTCTTGAACAACTCCAGCATCTTGACCATAGTCTCATTCTTCTTGAACAAGAACACTACCCAAGTGAATCTTGTATAGTCATCAACAATCACCAGTGTGTACTTCCTTCCACGGAAGCTAAGAGGTGAGACTGGTCCAAACAAATCCATATGAAGCAGCTGGAGTGCTATTGTTGTTGAAGTACTCTGCAAATCTTTGAATGAGGCTTTAGTCTGCTTCCCTTTCTGACAGGCATCACACTTCTGCTCAGATGCAAACACCTCATTTGGTAGACCTCTGACTAGACCCTTCCTTGCAACCTTGTTGAGAGTCTTGAAGTTCAGATGACCTAACCTCTTGTGCCAGAGCCAGCTGATATCTGATGAGCTTTTAGCAACCAAACATGAGTCAGCTGGACAGCTTGCAAAATCTGCAAGATACATATTACCTCTTCTGAGGCCAGTTAGTAGCACCTGCTCATTTAAATCATTAATAACAAGACAAGAGTTCTTAGAGAATCTTACTGAATATCCCTTGTCACAGAATTGGGATACAGACAGAAGATTGTGCATAAGCCCTTCTACATAGTAGACTTCTTCAACTCTTGTTCCTTTGATCAGCAGGGTACCAACTCCTCTGGTGACTCCAAAGTTGTTATCACCGAACACAACTCTAGGCCCATCAAGCGTTACAAAGTCCTGAAGGAGATGCTTCTCAAAGGTCATGTGCTTCGAGCAACCGCTATCAATGTACCAGACATGGCCCTTGGCTTCTCCTCTTTCTATAGGGCTAGAGTTTACCTGAAATTAAAACTCAGGCTTTAGGTACCCTATCTTTGGGTCCTGACTGGTTAGATTCGACTTTCTGGATCCATAGGCAGAGATCATCCTTATGAGGTTTAGGAGATCTCAACCTTCTACCATACTTATCCACAAAAATCATCTCCCTCAGAGGATCTTTTCTGGGGCGATGAGTGATAACAGCAGGTTTGTAGGTGGGCTGCTCAAAAGGATAATTTCGGCTTGAGCCTCCGAATGACTCATATACCTTAGCCGGTGAAGGCTTGCCTACTTTGGTTACATTAAAAGTAACCCAGGGCTGAGGTCTGTTTCGCTTGGGTTTACTCTGCTGAGATGACCCAAGCTTATCATTCCTCTGCTGATTCTGCTGAGGTCTCCTTGTCTTAGCTGAACTATGACTTGGATTCCTCTTCTGGTCTCAGGGCTTATGAGCCTTGGACTTATGTTGGTTGTCAGCAGGCTTCTGAGTTTTAGTACTCTTCTGCTCTGCTGAAACCTTTTGATCACCAGCAGACTTCTGAGCTTTAGAGCTCTTCTGTCCTGCTGGGACCTTTTCTGTCCCTCTGCTCTTTTGCCCTTCTGATCCAGGTGCAGGCTTAGCTGGCCCTTTACCCTTTCGAGGATCCCTAATTAATCCACTGTCACCTTTCTTCTTCTTTTGTGGTTTGGGTTTGGGATAACCAAGACCCCTTTTATCATTCACAGTTTGTGAGGACTCAGCTATTTCATATATGTCATTCTTTACCTTAGTCAGCTGATCCACTTTCAGCTGAAGCTGTTGTGAATTTTTGATAATCAGTTCATTCAGCTTGAAGAGTTCATCGAACTTAGCTGTCAGCAGATTATGTTCTTCACTCAAGACAGTATTCTTAGAAAGTAGCTTTTCTATCAGCTTCTCCTGTTCCTCACATTTTGCTATTAAGTCAGCAGACTTGTTAGCTTGTGAATCATAGGATATCACTGGTAGTCTAGCATTTTCTAGATCTTGTCTCAAGCTTAAAACTTCAGCTTTCAGACTTGAATTCTCCTCTTCCAGCTTAGAACAAACTTTTAAGGAGGATTGGAGATCAGACAACAACTTGTGTATGTCTGACTCCATAGAATAGGTAAAGGAACAAGATGAGCTAACAGAGGGGGTAGGAGAATTTACCACTTCTACCTTAGCCATGAGGCAGATGTCATCCTCTGATTCAAAATCAGATGAGGATGAGGATGAGCTGATATCCTGCTTCTCCTCCTCTGCCAGTAGAGCTCTCTTATTAGCGAACCTGCGATCTCTCTTGATCCTCTTCTCTTCTCTCTCTCTAGGGGTAAGCTGAGGACAATCATAGCTGAGATGTCCTGGCTTGTTGCTAGTGAAACAAACACCATCTCCTCCTCTTCTGGGACTTGGTTCCCTCCTTCTCTCTGGAGACTTGTATCTGGTCTCATGTTCATCTGATGGTCTTCTGGCATCAGATGACTTCTGGTATCTTCTGGAAGAATCACTCTTATTCTTCTTCCAATGGGATCTATACTTCTGGAACTTATTTGACATATTGTCAAACTTCTTGGTCAATAAAGCAAGTTGCTCCTTTAAGCCCATGTCCTCTGGAGTAGAGGACTTCTCTTGACTATCAGCTGCAACAGAAAAAGCGACATTCTTTGTGGCTGATGAAGTTGGAGTCTCATCTTCTTGGTCTTCTTCTTGGATATCGAACTCATGTGCCTTCAGATGAGATAGCAGTGTATGATGACTCATCTCAGATAGATTCATTGTCTCTTTAATTACTGTCACCTTCTCTCTCCATCTTGGAGTAAGAGATCTCAAAATTTTATTATTAATCTCTTTCTCCGAGTAATCCTTTCCTAAAGAGCTTGCCTTATTCAGTATGTTTGTCAGCCTCATATCTAGCTGATCAATGGTTTCATCAGCTTTCATTTTAAATGTGTCAAAGGTATGTAGAAAGGCTTGAAGCTTGTTCTCTTTGATTTGATCTGTCCTTTCACACATCAGGGAGAGTTTTTCCCACATCTCCTAGGCAGTTTTGCACGTCTTGATTTTCTCTATATACTCTTTGGAGAGAGTCTCAATGATTTCTGTTCTGGCCACTTGATCTAGGTTGAAGAGTTTCCTTTCAGCATCGTTTAGTTCACTCTTCTTCTTTTCTGTCTTCCTTCTTTCACTGATTTCAGCTTCTGGAGTTTTGCCATCACTTACTCCTTCCCAGAAGAACTTGATTGGCTCTTCCTCCAGAACATCTAGCATCCGATCATGAATGGCTCCAAGGTGATTCTCCATTCTGAATTTCCAGTAATCATAATCCTCTATGGAGAATTCAGGCAACTTTCTTGTCTTGGATCCAATCTTTTTGTAGGAAGACATATCTGCAAGTGATTAGATAAAAAAGCACACAAAATTTTCTAAAAATAGATTTTCAGGGATCTGTCCAGGTGACCACCAAAAGCTTTCTCAGGCTGTGGTCTTTTGGACACACAGCTATGATACCACTTGTTGGTCCCAAAGGCAGGTTTTAGGGAAGAATACCTTTGAACAAGTCTAGAAGGGGGGGTTGAATAGACTTGTAAGGATTCAAAAACCTTTTTCAAATTATTTGGATTATTCAGAAAACCAGCAGACTACTTGAGGTAGTCTGAATTTGAAAGTAGTGCGCTGTGAATAGTGCAGAAACGTTTTTAATGAAGATCAGTTTTAGGTGATGTGCACAATTTAAGAGCAGAAATAAATAAGATGAGACACAGGGAATTTATAGTGGTTCGGACCAACTGTCCTACATCAACTCTCCTCAATCCAACTTGGACTTGAGGGGCTCTCAACTAACTCACTCACTTGCACAGTTCGAGAGTACTACTCTCTTACAAATTGTCAATGCTACAATTGTAATTGACTTCTCACAGCTTCTACAAAGCTTTTACAAAGAATAAGTATAAATGGTGTTTTTGAGTGCAAGTGATAATATCTGACAAAGTTTCGGCTAGCTTAATATGCATGTAAAATCCGATACTGAAATTATCACTATTACTCTAATTTATAGGGTCAAATAACTAGCCGTTGGGATGGACTAGAAATCTGAGATCCTATAATTTCGTATTCAATCAATCATTGTGATTGATTGAATCTCTTTCTTGATTCCCGTCAATCTTCGCGATCTACAATCAATCAAGTTTGTCCCCTTGATTGATTGATCTTCTATTCTGGGAATCTTCTTTTTATGTCGCAAGTCAACCCTTAAAACTGATTCCGAAGAATCTTGGCCGAGCACAAGACCTCAGCTGATCTGTCTCCTCAGCTGGTGTACCAATCTGCTAATACTTGGACCTCAGCTGATGTGCAAGTCTGTTGGTGTGCACCTCAGCTGGTCTTTTTGACTATGTCTGAATACGTCTTTTATCCATGATCCTTGTCTTGTCTGCGAGGTGCTCTCAGCTGATCAGCTAATCTTCTGATATCAGCTGATCTGCTCTTCTGCTATCAGCTGATGTTAACTTCTCTGATGATCTGCTCTCGATACTCCAGTGTCAGCTGCTTAAAACTTCTGTCCTTTGAAAACGGCTAAGTCCTCAAGGTCTCAGCTGGTCTTCTCTTCTATGATAGCTTCGGATCTTCTAGGCAGCAAGGTAGATTCCCCCTCACTCGAACCTATCTAATCCTAACTACTCATCAGCTGACTAACATGTTCAGCTGGTCCTATTACAAGCTGATTGGTTTATTATATCATCAAAACATCTAACACAGATATCCTAACACAAACACAAACCTCTAACGTGTTTCATAAAAACATCTCTAGCAATTGGTTTGGTAAAAGGATCTGCTAACATGTCATGAGTAGAAATGTACTTTAGGATCATTTTCTTCTTTTCCACTATATCTCTAACAAAATTGAACATTGTGTCAATGTGTTTGGTCTTTCCATGATATTTGGGATCTTTTGTGTCAGCAATAGCTGCTTGATTATCTCAATTAACTAACACAGCTCCCACTGAGGTGTTAGTTATCTCAAAATGTTTCAGGAATCTTCTTAACTAAATAGCCTCTTGAACTGCAGTAGCATATGCCACAAATTCGGCTTCCATTGTAGAAAGTGCTATACAAGTCTGTTTCTTCCTAAACCATGATATCGCTCCATTGTTGAGTAAGAAGACATAACCGGAAGTTGAGTTTCGTTCATCCAAATCACCACTCCAGTCTGTGTCTGTATACCCATTGAGTGTCACATTGTTTTCTTGATAGCAAATATGATAGTTTGCAGTCCCTTTTAGATATCTTAAAATCCTTTCCACTGTCATCCAGTGTCTTTTCCCAGGATTAGACTGATACATGCTAACTAGACCAACAACATAACAAATATGTAGTCGTGTGCCCAATATTGCATATACCAGATGTTGGTCCCGAAACGAGTACAATCAGTGTATGGGGGGAATACACTGATGTCAGATTTTTCTGAAAGACTCAGAAAAATGCTCTTACACTCTCAGTCAGGATTTCCCGAATTACTCAATATGCTGAAGGTCCACAGGGGCAGCAGGGACAGTTCAGTAACGAGTCAGATAAACTGAGTGTGAGTAAAGTGCTCAGAAGCTCAGTAGAGATAACAAACCTACTGACTGCTCGGAAGCGGGACAGTTGGACTACTATCTCAGTGAGCTAGAGTACGTGCGGAAAGTGAGCCCTTAGTTTCTACTCGTTTTAGTTTCTGAAAATATTTTCTCTGAATTTGCTTAGTAAACTGATGGTTAAGGCTGAGTGCATAGTATTAAGATTCAGGATGATTGATTCAGTCCTGAAGATAAAAACAATGCAAAATGTTCAGTTTATTATGATGACAGTTATGATCCTGAACAGAATAGTAAATCAGCACACAGGGGACTTTTTAATGTGGTTCGGAGATAACTAACTCCTACGTCCACGATCTAATTTAACAGGAAGCTATCCTCAAAACCCTGAGGATAGGTACTTGGTTTTTACGTGCCAAGGGACACGAATAGCCAACTTCCTCTCTTAGGAACTGACCCCTGGGCGTTTTACAAGTCCCAGTCCTTCTAACCAATCAATCTCACACCCTGAGTGGTTTGGTATTCTGGTTTCCAACTAAGATAGCTCTAGCAATACAAAACAATTCTAAATATTAGAGCTATCGATCTAAGCAAATACAGAGTGAATCCTACTACAACACTAGGGAAATTTAATTGCAGAGTGTTACTTATAGTAAGCTTTGAGAGCTTGGATTCTTGAGAGTTTTCTCTTGGAAATTTCCCGTTAGCCTTGAATGGGTGCAAGGCTCTCCATATTTATAGGCAAGATTCAAAATAGATCCGTTGGAGGAGATCAAATCAAATTTTTCCTATTTTAGGGTGGTTGCAATCTAGAAATACTATTTGAACTAAACGCCATTCTTATTCTGGCAAGTTTGTCCCATCGCCTGCAACTCTGAGAAACATTAAATGCCGCATTAAATACGTGTCGAAAGATCATTGGCTCTTCGTTCTAATGGCTAGTTGACCTTCAGACATTTATCCTTCCTCGTACATTCAATACTCTGAGTCTCTTGTTAATAACTCAGTCTGAATGTTGTCTTAATTGGAGTCTTACTGACATTCTCTTTGTGTCTTGTCCCACAGCATAAATAACCTTTTTTGTTTTGGACTTACGTGGTTCAGATGATCTGAACTAATGCCCGAGTCAGGTCTTATGTGCATTCAGCACAGCCTGATAGATTATTCAGCCCAGTATGTGTAACCTTTTTGCTTTGGACTTACATGGTTCAGATAAACGGAACCAAGGCCTAAGTCAAGTCTTAAGTGCATTCTGCATAGCCTGATAGATCACACTTACTCTTCACTGACTAAGTTCTGTCCTGAGTATGCTTAGTGTACTCAGTAGAAACATCAGCCAATGGTACTTCAGGATTGACTTCAGGACGGATTAACAGGCTTTGATATTCAGCTTCAGACCAGGCAATCTACAGCGAGACTGACTGATTCCTTCAGGATGGATTACATTTCAGACTTCAGTAAATTGGGTCGACTCCAATATTCTTCAGTCCTCAGCAAGTTCCTCCTGTACTGAATTCCTAACCTAACTATCCTGAACTATTTGATCCTGAACAACTATACTTAGGCAGATTCATCAGGGGTTTTGGGATCTAATCAAAATACTCAGATTGTCCCAACAATTTCCCCCTTTTTGATGATGTCAAAACCCTTAAGCAAATTCATATTCATCTATACAATCAACTGACTTAGTCAGTGAGAACAAC
>JAPKLY010000056.1:1583138-1668666 GCA_026898435.1 Prunella vulgaris | reverse complement strand
GTCTACTGATGATATCAGCTGATAAAGGTCTACTGATGATATCAGCTGAGTACTCAGACTCAGCTGAGGACATATCACATCAGCAAACAATACAAGAAAGAAGCATACTGACTCTAAGTCAGGAATTAAACCAAGAATCAGTTATGAAGCGGTTTAAAATTCCAAGTTGGACAACTGGCGATCAGTTTAACAGAATCAAAACTGAAAAACCGTTGGGCTCTGATCATTGATCATTTTTTGTTGCAACTGCAGCAGTTTCTTGTTAGGTGGTTACGATCACTAGCATTAATTAGGGTTTGCATACTCCTATATATATACGCATCTATGTATAGAGAGAGATAGCAATATGAGATAGAACATAATAGAATAAAGAGATCCTAAACACTTGTAATCTGTATCATCTTCCATTGATTAGTGAGAGAGGTGCCCTCATCCGTGGACGTAGATCATTTCTGATCGAACCACGTAAATCTTGGTGTTCTTCAATTTTCTTTGTTCCAATTGATTTCAAACAATCATTGTTGGCTCAACACTATATAATTTAGACTTGGATAAGATTATCATTGGTGCATGCCTCACTCATAGTAAAATTGATTAAACATATTCTTGAATTTTTGGGGTAGTTGCAGTAATTATTTAAAATCATAATTGATTAATTATGGGGTAGTTGCAAAATGTTACATTTTAAAGCATTATTTTCAAATTGGTACTATACGCAGAAAAAAAAAACTCTTTAATTCAACGCTTGTTTACTCTATTATGCAAAAATCTTGTACTAATTTTAAATTGTGCTTTAAAAATGTACCAATTTGAAATTATTCCATTAATTATATATCGAAAGGTAATTAAAGGATTAAGCATACATCCTCCGTCTCACTAAATATTTTACACTTTCATTTTCTAGATGTCTCACAATAAGTTTCTCTTTCTATAAAAAATAAAGAACCAGTCACAGATTGGTAAAAAAATAATACACTATTTTCAAAAGGGTACAATATGCAATAAAATAACTCTATTATTCAACTTATTTTTATTTTACTACGCAAAAATTTTGTACCTATTTGAAAATAGTGCAATACTTTTGTACCAATCAGTGATTATTTCATAATAACACTAACACTACATATATTAATAAAGAAACAATTTATTAAAAAAAATTCATTTACTTTTTCTCAACTCCTCATTACTTTAAACAAATGTCAATATATGGCCCATCATATATTAATAAATAAATACGATTTTTAAACAAAGTTATAATAAAATAGAAAATTTATAGAGAGATGAATAGAGCATACAATACCAGCATTAATGCATCAGATCTCATCAGTACTCCGCATATCATATGGCATGTATACTCATCGCATTGCAACCAAGAATCATATAGAGAAGAATTTCAGATAAGCTCAACTGCAGCCGAAGTTTCTGAACTCAACTAACCATGAAGAATTAATGTCGCCGCACACAAAATGTATCATAGTTGTTATTGTTTATTCCAATAATTGTATACCAAGAGCATCTATTCAAACGTTGACAAATGATTTAGCAATATTTGGACTCTAAATTTATAGGAACATTTCTGATATGTTCTCTATTAATTATATATATATATATATATCCTTCTTTTATATTTTAATATCATATATCTAATTATTATATTTTATACTCTTTTAATATTGTAAATTATTTTTCTTTTTTACTTTATAATTTTTATCTGAATCCTATGTTATGTACGACATTAGAATTTATAAATCATTTCCAATATATTTCAACAGGAAAAATTTACAAAATTAGAATTTAAAAAATTAGATTATAATATAATATAATTAGAAATTTGTAATATATTTATATATAAAGTGAAATTAGAGGAAAAAATTTTACATTTACAATTTTGAAAATATATGATTTAATTAAATCGAAAAAATAAAATAGATCATTTCAATGAAAAAATAATATAAAGTAATATGATAAATCTAAGCATAGTGTATAATATAGAGAAATATATTTACAATTACAAATTTTATCGTCTTATAAATTTAAAAAAAATAAAGAGATTAACTTTATATCATCCTATAAATTTTACATCATCCGATATAATTGCAATTAAAAAAAGTAATATAAAGATATTAATTTTACATCATCCTATAAATTTAAACTTTTACTATGTGATATAATACTTTCATGATACCAAATACAAAAATTTTGACCAAATCCGAAATATAGCAGCTACTCTCCTACACTAATACAAAAGTGAAGATTTAATATATAGGAATTAATTTAAAGAAATTAGTTACGTACATACTCTCTGCTATAATTTCATACTTTTAATTAAGATGAAATTATTCTCTCAAATAGAATAGTATATTTTAATTATATCATTAAAAAAGCTCTGGTTCAATTCTATGGAAAAATAATTTTTAATATGTCATAAATACATTTGTATTTTTATTTTACTTTTTTTTTTCATTATCTCCCAAATTTTAAGTTTTTCGAGATAATTGAAATAATAAGAGGATATAATAAATGTGATTTTTTTTTCTCACTTTTTACGTTTCTTTTGTATAATGGGCAAGAAATAATAAATTTCAGATACTTGTGATTAATGACGGAATTTGACTTAATATGTTGAAATTGTCTTCTTTCTTTTTTTTTTCCATTTTAACGAGAATTTATTCCCTCTTATGGTGGGATGGTGGTTCCCTTCTAGTGCAAATTGTGGTTCTGACAGCTCTGCAGTCACTATGAAAAACGTGCGATTTAGCGACGGAATTAGGCACCACTTTTTAGTCGTAAAACACTATAGCGATCGATTAGGGACCATTTCCTGACGGTCACTACAACCTCAGTCGCTAATTTTAGTGACCATTTTTTGTGGCAGTCGTTATATTAACGAATACCAAGGCAGTCGTTAAACTTGCTGGTCATGACCCGTTTGAAATTAATAATTGACACATTTTAAGTAAAAATTAAGTGGGGGGGATATGGTAATATTATTAAAGAAAAAAAGAAAAAAGAATCCACAATCCGGATAAAGGAGAAAAAATGAAGGATGGATGTACCTAAAAAAAATCTCACCGTAAACCACTCATGTGGATAAATCGGTCGAGGGAAAAAGAGTGCAAACATCCAAGCCCTTGCTCCCCTAAGGACAAGGCCCGGAATACAAGGCCTGGAAAAAAATCTCACCCATAAGAACAAGGCCTGGAGTACAAAGCCATCACATAGACCAAAATAGAGCAACTTTTCAAAACTAAAAACAGCTGGTAATAGATGTTAAAAACAGCATACAACAACTAAGGCAGCAGCATAAAGACAACATCCAACAACTTAGACCGCAACATACAACAACTTAGACAGCAACATAAAGACAGCAGCATACAGCAACTAAGACAGCAGCATAAAGACAACAGCAGACAGCAACTAAGACATCAGCATAAAAATAGCAGCAGACAGCAATTAAGACAGCAGCATACAACAACTTAGACAGCAGCTTAGAAGCAGCGTACAACAACTAAGACAACAGCGTAGAGACACTACTATAGTCATCGCCTGAAGTATTCCACGTACTGATCCTCGAAGAGAATTCGTTCCAAAAAAATAGGAGCAGAGCCAAGCCAAGAAGAAACCTGGCGTGTCGCTGCCAAGGTATGAGCCGCACGATTGCCCTCCCTGTAAATATGCGAAAAAACCAGCTCCATATCTGAAGCATGACGCATCACCCTTTCCCAAACTCCCTGAACTTGCCAAGGAATCAACCGAATATTACGTTTCAAGGTATTAACAGCGAGCTGCGAATCTGACTCCACCTAAAGCCGCCTCCAGCCCCTCTCATGAGCATATTTAATCGCCAACAATGTTGCCAGCAGCTCTCCCTCAAGTGGGTGTAACTCCCCCACACGACGATACAAACGCTGCCATGAAGAAGCCACGGTAGCTCCGGAAAATAGCACCAGCAAAAGTCCCAGCCGAATGATCACTCAATGAAGCATCCACGTTGGCCTTTATCTAGAGGGAGGAGGAACCTGCCAACGGATAGAGAGAGCAACTCTTGCACGCCTAGGAGTGAGCTTCACCCATAATGCGCGTGCAAGAATAAGGTCCAACACCGACCCATTCGAACTCGAAGTGACTAAGCGCGCGCCAGTAGCCACCTCAGAAGAGATCCAAACAGTACTGTTCCTAGCCGAGGGTCTAACGTTATCGAAGACAAATGAATTCCGCACCGTCCAAATACTCCATATAGTAGTAACAAAAGTCAGAGACCACAAGTCTGTCATTTGGGCACTAAGGGAGGCCCCCCTCGCCTACGAGAACAGATTCTGAAAGGAACCATTGAAGTCCAAAATAATCCCAAAAAGAGAGGTGAAATGCCCAAGGATCTCTCTTACAATCCCACAATTCACAAGGATATGATCAAGAGTCTACTCTGCGGCACCACATAGGAAACACATTTTAGGGACCGCCATACCAAACTTCGTCCCCCAGCTTGAAGTAGGAACCCGACCCCACAATGCTCGCTAAACAAGAGTGGAACGAGCTCTAGGAATGAAACTTTTCCAGATCCAGGAGATAGACACCGAAGGGTTAAAACGTTGTCGACGCTCCTCATAAACCAACTTCGCTGCCACCAGGCCTGAGACCGACTTACCCCACACTGCTCTGTCGTCCCCCAAATGCACATGAATCTGCAGGATGTCTGAAACAATATCCACAAACCTTTCCAAGAAGTCCATATCAAAGTGCCAACGGTCATCAAAATAAAAATCGCCCACCGAACCTTTCAAACCCCTCACCCAAGAGGCTGGGACCTGCAACTTATCCACAATGATATATCCCAGCCAGTTGTCCATCCAGAAGTTTACACTAGAATGATTTCCGATTAGCCACCGAACCTCCTCCTGGATAGACCCCAAATGACCACAAATACCAGCCCAAACAAAAGAAGCACTCCTACGGCATTTTAGGCGGCGCGAAGATCAGGCGAAGGACAAGTATAAATATACTAGGCCAGCTTAAAGGTGTAGGAATCATTGGCTAGTCGAAGGGACCTCACCCCCAAGCCTCCCTCGTTGTGTGGCGTACAGACTCTCTTCCATTGAACCAAGCAAGAGGTATTCCACTTGTTAACATCCCCTGTCCAGAGGAAGTTCCGCATAGCGGCCTCTATTTTAGCAATAAGGGGCGCCGACCACTTGTAAACCATCATTGTATAAACAATAGAAGAAGCAATAACCGAATTAATCAAACAGAGCCGACCCGCCATAGACAAAAGCCTGCCTTGCCAACGCAGAAAATTACATAAAACCCTATCCGCAGTAGGCTGCATAAAAGAGACCCAAGGCAGCCCTAAAAACAAAGGGACGCCCAAATAAACAAAAGGCAGCGAACCTTCCTGAATGCCCAGAGACCTCGAAAAGTAGCGTCTGATATCCAAAGGGACAGCCTTCCCAAAATACACCCAGGACTTGGCCGGACTAAAGCATTGACCCGATATATCCCCATAAGTATGCATAATCCAAGCAAGACAATCCATGTCCTCCCTCTTTGCGTTCAAGAGGACAACAATATCATCAGCATAGAACAAATAATGCGGCAACTTTCTCAAAACCGAAAGAGTAGAATTGCCGCTCTTCCATTCCAGTAACATACCTAGAGCCTCCTCCGCCACGCAAAAGAGTAGAGGAGACAAAGGATCCCCTTGGCGAATACCTCTAGAACAACCGAAATAGCCCATCACACGTCCGCTCTAAAGAATTGACAAACGCGAGGAGGATAAAATCACCTTCACCAATGAAATAAATTTAGGAGCGAAATGCATTCTAGTAAGGACCTCCACAAGGAAGTCCAGATCAATCGTGTCGAAAGCTTTGGTGATATCAATTTTCACAAACACCCGTTGCACACCTCGCGGGCTCAAGTTATTGATCGCAATAATGCCAAAGCAATACAAGTATGGATACTACGTACGTCCCGGAATGAAACCATGCATATTGATAGTGACAAAGATAAGCGCCCACAAACTTACCTAGGCACGTGGCTAGGATTTTTGATAGCATCTTGAAAAGGAAGTTGCCCAAAACAATAGGCCGAAAGTCCTGAACCTCCATGGCCCCCGGCTTCTTAGGGATCAGCGTAAGAAAGCTGGAATTTAAACCCGCAGGTAAGAACTCCTTGTCGAAGAAGTACACTGCCGCATTCACTATATCCAAACCCACAACATCTCAACATTTCTGGAAGAAAATACCTAAGCAGCTGTCTGGCCTAGGTGTGCTGTCCCCGTCCAATGCGAATACCGCATCTTTTACTTCATCGACCGAGGGAGCAGCAATGAGAAATAGATTATCAGACTCGCTCACAGCAGCGAATGACAAATGATCGAGGGTCGTGGATGAATCAATCAAACTCGAATCCTTCGCAAAAAGGTCCTGGTAATAGGAGCCAATTGTCGAGACATCCCTGGCAACAAACCCATCCACCAACAGCTAGCGAATGCCCAAAGGCGGAGAATTGGATTTGTGCAGACCGTGAAAGAAAGAAGAATTGCGGTCCCCATCCATCCTTCAGCAAACGTGCCCGGTTCCTCTGAACATAACTGTTCAAGGAAATCTGTCTATTTATTTCCACCTCCATGCATGCCTTAGAATCACCAAGGAGTTGGATCTCCTTTTGAATGTCGATAAGATCCGCCTGGGCTGCCTCGATTTACAAGAAAATATCCTTAAAGACATGCTTATTCCAAGCCCGTAGGCTGCCTTTCAGCCGCTTCAATTTATGAACAACCAAAGACATGGGGTCTGGGGCCTGAATTGGTAAATTCCACATGCTTTGGAAGCGAAAAGGAGAACCCGAAAAATCCCCAACAGCCGTTAGAGACCAAAGTAGCAGATGATGATCCGAGGAGTGCCCATAATTCAGCCTTTCATGAGAGCCCAAGACCACATTCAAATCCCCAATCAGAAGGCTATTACCATCAATGAAAGAAAGGAGGTCAAACCGTAAATTCCTTCGCAAAAGGTAAGAATTCTTACCATGTACAAACGCAACCCAGACATTGATTCAACGAGAAACGCACTAGAAATGATCCACCCAAGTTTGTCTACACAATAACCATATATTTGGGTACAAGTGAAGACACGCATTCTGAGCAAAGCAGATAAGACCCAGCTGACGCCAAAAACTAGCAGGAACCGAAGAGAAGAGAACCTTTGGCTCATAAATCGCAACAACATCAGGCTTATGGAGATGGCAAAAGGCTACCAACGCATTCCGCGTCTGATCATTGCCAAGTCCCTGTGAATTCTTGGACAAAATAATCATGAGTATGATGGTGAGCCGTACTTCGGCGGCCTAGAATCATCCCCCTCCATTTCGTCAGCCCAACGGCCCCTCTCAACCAGGGCCAACTCTCTAGAACCCGGTGCCAGATCATCAATAACAAAGTCAGAGTTGGCCGACTTCCGCAACGATTCAATCAATTCAGGACTCCCGGCCCTCTCATCCAACGGTAGCCCCACTGTGGACTTCGCATGGCGTAGAATGCGCTGCGTCGAAGGCGTAGCACTCTGCCTAGGAGGCTGCCGGTCCGGAGGAGGCATATTGCGCAGTGCCCACTTAATAGAGAACCCCGTAGGAATAGTGACATCTGGAAACCGAAATTTCGAACGTGATCGGGAATTTGAAACCTCCTCCCAGCCGTGATCCAAGGAAGTCTGGGAAGGAAGGGCAGATTGATCCCCAGCTGGAACCAAAGCTAAATGAAGTCCCACCTCCATACCCGCCAAATCGTCCCTTGACCCATCATCGGGGACAGCAGGAGTCCCCTCATGCAATGAGTGGTCAGCCCGCCCCTCCTCCACGCACTGCTCCTCCTAACGACGCAGGGAGGAATTACGTTTTCTTTGCCTACTCCGGCTCCTTCCCCGCTTCTCCTGCGGAACAGCAGCCGGGCCCGACTTCACACAGCGAGATGTGACATGCCCAATCAGATTACACTCACGGAAAAATACCGGGACATTTTCATAGTGTAGAGAAGTAAAGGCAAATTGATCCGCCCTTTTGTACATGATTTTCTGCTCCAAATTATTCCGCAAGTCCACCTCAATGAGCATGCGTGCATAATGACCTAACGTACGTTCCTCTGTGTTCTTATCCACCCTAACCAAATTCCCCACCATAGAAGCCAGGGACTCCAAAATGGTCGGATGCCTATACTCAATAGTACTCTAAGAATCGAACCCAAACTTGTGCAGACGTCGTTCAAATCTTATTGGGGTTAAAATCCGGCATCCAATTCTGGAGGCAAAAACTGCCGGAGCTAACTTGCCAATTCCTTCGTCTATAAATTCTTTCTTTCTCCAAAGTAGAATAAAAAACAACTGTAAAGTACCCTTTCCCCAAAGGAATCAATTTCAGGCCCATAGACAAATTCCAAACCCCTTTCAGAGCATCAGATAATTCAATGTGGGAGAGTAATGGTTTACCTGATTTCGTCAACATCCGACGAATTAGGGCATTATCAAAATCCCTAATACTTTGCTGATAGACTTGTTCATCCACTTCGACAATGAAGAAATCACCCTGCAGGCGGATCGGTTTAGGTTTCTTCCTAGTACCTTGCACACGGCTAGGATCTGTTGGAACCGCACTATCCTTTAACACCCGTGCGAAGGTTCTCACAGCACTCCCGGGGGAGCAGTAGGCACATGTGTAGGAGACGCATAAGCCGTGGGAGGAATAGCGGCGACCGAAGTCGGCATCCAAGTCTCCCGAAGAACGGCCCAAGAAATCTGGAATATTGCGGCATGATGCAAAGGAGAGGCATTGAGGTCACCAGAACCCACCACAGCAGGTCCCTGTTGGTTATCAAGACTATCAGAAAAAGGGTTAGCCAGAGCAGTATTACCCGGTTTGCCAGGAATCGAAAAAGGATTCCCGGCCTCTATCATAGGTCGTCTGGGAGCATCAAGGAAGTCGGAAGCTTCCGTATGGCGACTCAGAAGCCGTTGCCGTGTGTTATAAGCCTTAACGTAAGAAGAAAAACCAGAATGAATTTATCGCCTTGATCACGTCATGATCAGGATCACTGAGCGCCTTCGATGTCATCACTTGGGATTTCCAAAATTCCATCACGCTGAGGGCGTAGGACGATCTTAGAGGAAGGATGGGTGAAGTGAAGAAGACATGCTTGAATTGGAGGGAGAGTTGAACAGGATGATGGAGACGATCAAGGACTTCCGCCAGATGACCTAGTAACTACCTCCATGATCGTCGCTTATGTTCATTTTCTGCACGCATAAATTTGAAGTAAAAATTAAGTGGATGAAATAGTATTTGTTTGAGTCAAAATTTAGTGCTTTATCTTTTTAATTTTTCAATTATGATCTTTAGTTATCCAGAATAGTTCTTCTTTAATAACTTAAAGGACCATAATTGAGAAATAAAAAAGATAAAAGATTAAATCTGGACTCTAAAGTTATAGGAATATTTTTTATATTTTCTCTATTAATTATACGTTTATATATATAATCCTTCTTTTATATTTTAATATATCAAATTTATTTAAATTATAACTTGCGAAAAATTGTAAATGTGATTATTTTTACTTTTTATTTTCACATAAAATTTATATTTTCTAATTTTATATATCTAATTATATTATTTTATACTCTTTTTACTGTTGTAAATTATTTTTCTTTTTTACCTTATAAATTCTATTTGAATCCTATGTTATGTATGACATTAGAATTTATAAATCATTTTCAATATATTTCAATCGGAAAAATTTACTTACAAAATGAGATTATAATATAAATATACTTAGAAATTTGAAATATATTTAATATATAATGTGAAATTAGAGGAAAAAATTTACATTTATAGTTTTGAAAAGCTATGATTTAATTACATAAAAAAAAAGAAATAGATGATTTCAATTGAAAAAATAATATAAAGTAATATGATAAATCTAAGCAAAGATTGTAATATAGACAAATATATTTACAATTACAATTTTTACATCATCTTATAAATATAAAAAAATAAAGAGATTAATTTTACATCATCCTATAAATGTTACATCATTCGGTATAATTACAATTAAAAAAAGTAATATAAAGAGATTAATTTTACATCATCCTATAAATTTAAACTTCTACTATGTGATATAATACTTTCATGATACCAAAATAAAAAAAAATTGACCAAATTCGAATTAAAGAAGCTACTCTCCTACACTAATACAAAAGTGAAGATTTCAGGGTCAGTTACAGATTGGTACAAAAATAATGCACTATTTTTAAATAGGTACAATATGCAAAAAAAATTCTATTATTCAATTTTGTTTAGACTATTATGTAAAAATTTTGTACCTATTTGAAAATAATGCATTACTTTTGTATCAATCTGTGATTATTTCAAGATTTAATATATAGGAATGAATTTAAAGAAATTAGTTTCATGATTTAATATATAGGAAGTTATTTAAAGAAATTAGTTACATACTTTGCCATAATTTCATGCTTTTAAATAAGATGAAATTATTCTTTCAGATAGAATAGAATATTTTAATGATATCATTAAAAAAAAACCTCTAGTTCAATTCTATGGGAAAATAAAATTTAATATGTCATAAATACATTTGTATTTTTATTCTACTTTTTTTTTATCTCCTAGATTTTAAATTATTCGAGATAATTGACATAATAAGAGGATATAATAAATGTTATTTTTTTCTCATTTCTTACGCTTTTTTTGTGTAATGGGCAAGAAATAATAAATTTGAGATAACTTTGTTTAATGACGGCATTTGACTTAATATGTTGAAATTGTCTTCTTTCTTTTTTGCCCCTTTTTAGGGAGCATTTTTTCCCTCTTATAGTGGGATGGTGGTTCCCCTCTGGTGCAGATTGTGGTTCTGACTGCGGTGCAGTCACTGTATAAAACGTTCGATTAGCGAGCACTTTTTGGTCGCAAAATGCTATAGCAACCAATTAGCGACCATTTTCAGACGGTCTCTACAACCTCGGTCGCTAATTTTAGTGACTGTTTTTATGGAAGTCGTTATATTAACGACTGCCAAGGCAGTCATTAAACTTGCTTGTCATGACCCGTTTGGATTATAATCAGCGACTGCTAGAGACATTCGATATTTATTAATTAACGACTGTCACTGGTGTTCATCAAATAATTTACAAAATAATAATATTAATTTTAATTAATTGTTGCGACCAATAATGAAGTCATTAATTTATACTTAACAATGTCCGAGGCGGTCGACGTAAAGTTAATAATTTAAAAAATTAATATTTATATATATTTGGTGACCGATTGAGACGGTCGTAAAATTTAACTTTCCGACTGCTTGTGGCAGTTGTTAAAATATATATTAAAATAAAATTATTATTTATAGATTAAAGTTGCGACCGCTCTAGGAGGTCATTAATGTTTTCATTAGCGACCGCATGTGGCATTTAATAAACATTTACGTAAAAAAAATATTGCTAAGTTGGTTCGAACCCATGTCTTTCCGATGGCTAGGCTGGGCTCGAACCACTTGGCCAAGGACTTAATAGCTTAGTTATTGTGGATCATTCTGTATATGACCCTTTATAGGCTCTGAATAAATATAACAATATTTGCGCATGGTGGGAGTCGAATACGCTACCTCTGGGCATCTTAGAGGTGACATGTTTCACTTGGGTGCTTGTCGTTTGGTTCATTTTTATGCAACTAATTGTATACACCTCAAAATTGAGTCACATTTTTTTAAAAATTCATCAAATTAATTTAATTCCTTTTTTCTTCTAATTTGTTTATATATATATATATATATATATATATATATTTCAATTAATTTTTCTTAATATTATAATTTTATTATTTTACTCTACTAAATTTTTTTTCATTTGTTTATTTTTATGTAATTAATTGTATATAACTCCAAATTGAGTCACTTTTTTTAATTCTTCAAATTAATTTGTTTTTGTTTCTAACTTCTTTAAAATTCATCAACTTATATATTAAAAAATTTTATTGCATAAATTTAATATTCTACATAACTTACTAGGAATCTATAATTTTCATTATTTTTTGCAACAATCTATCATAAAAAATAAATTTGATGTAAAACATAAAATTTAAAGCATCCAAAATAAATTTATAGAAATTTAAAATGTTAAATAATTCTTCAACATAAAAATAAAAATATTGTTCAACAGTAAAAATAAAATATTGTTCAATATTACTTCTACTGTTCATAATATTGTAGGATTGTAACTGTAGAATTGTCCTCTTGTGAATTTTCACACTTTTCGTCTAATATGTCTTGTTGTTCATCAAATACAATAAGATTTTATTCTTCAACTAGCATTGTCCTTTTGTTAAATACTTTAAATGATTTCCTAATATTTGAATAACCAATAAAGATATCTTTATTTGACTTGGAGGAAAATATTTTTAGGTGTTCTTTCCAAGTATTTAGAATGTAGCATTTACATTCAAATATAAGAAGATACGAAATATTGGGAATCCTTACTAATTTCCATAGTTCATAGGGTGTCTTCTTGTGCGTTTTGACGACTAAGCTCTATTTTTAGTATAACAAGCAATGCTTGTTGCCTCAACCCTTAAACCTTTTAGGCAAGTTTGCTTCGGCTATCATGGTTTTTGCTATTTCTTTTAGCTACATTATTCTGTTCTGGTGTCCTTGCAGGAGAATATTCATGACATATCCCATGAATTGAGCAATGTTCTTCAATAACTTGATTAGTGAATTCATGGCCTCTATCAGACCTGATTTTCAATCTTCAAGTTCTTTTCATTTTGAATTCTCCTCATAAGTTCTGGTATTCTTTATAGAGTTTCACTCTTCTTTCTTAGAAACAATATCCAAGAAAATTTTGAGTAATCATCTAATACTACCAAAGTATACTTCTTTCCACTGAGACTTACAGGCTCAACTGGTCCAGATAAGTCCATGTGTAGTAATTCCAGTACTTTTGAAGTGCATGAATGATTCTTTCTCTAGAATTATCTTCTTGTCTATTTTTCTCTTAGATATGCATCACACAAATGATTCTTCCTGAACTTTGTATCTGATAAACCTCCTACAAGGTTTTTGTTTATAATTTCATTCATAGTTTTGAAGTTTATGTGATTCATCCTCTTGTGCAATAGTCAACTAACCTCATTAGAGTCTCTTTATACAATTTAAACATTTCCTTTTTGAATTCCTGTTAGTTTTACATATATGGTTTCTGCATATTTAACCATACATATTGATTAGTGTGAAATTTGCTTGAAATTCTTGTGCTTTTATTGCTAATTTTAATAGAATTTTATGCATTTTCTACACTAAATTGGAGTAATTGAGCTTAATTGAAATTGGGTTTGGTAATTAATTTGTTGGATTGTTAATTTGGACTCGTTTAAGATATTGCTATCAACTTTAATTAATTGAAGCCCAGGATATATACTTATTTATTTGGCCCAATTTGATTCATTAATATAGGCCAATTCTTATTCAAATTATTGTGCATGATTTAATTGAATTGCAAGCATTAACCAAGTCTGAGAAAAGGATAAGAAACGTGTCAATCTCCTCTCCACAACATTTTCACACTCTGTAACCCACAACCATCTTCATCGATATCAATGCCATGGCCTAAATTCAATCTCTGAAGCTGTTCCAGTGACGAGAAATCGCCGGAAAAGGGAAGCCATGGCAGTTTCTGAAGAATTCTCCAGCCCACGCCCGTGCCGCCGACAGCCGTCCCTGTTCTCGCAATCTCTGTTCAGCCGCCATCTCCATCGTCGGAGGAAAAGCTTCACATCACCATCCTCGCCGGAAATTGGACAGAGTGCACGCTCCACTCGCCTGGAACTCCTTAAGCCGCCGGAAACCAAAGCGCCGCCTGGAGCTGAAACTTCTCGTCGGGAAAACGCTCCACTCGCTCCCACTGCCTCGTTCCAGCCGGCGCAAAATCGCAACCACCGCGACCCCGCCGTCCCCTGTTTTCTGCATTGAAGCTCTCCACCTTCCAAGACACGTCAAACACCGGAATTGCCGCCTGAAATTGAAGCTCAATGCTCGCTTGAAACTGGAAACAAAGCATCCGCAGCCACTATGAGATTTCCCTGCTGTGAATGGAACCCAGTACCGGAAAGTCATCGATCTATGCCCACTGATTAGAAGAGGAAGAAAGAATCGGAAAGAAATTGAAGAAACGTGCATCCAGGAGAAGAAGTGCTAAGGTAAAAAAAGTTTTCATTTCCCATGGCCGTGTCTACCTTTCTCTATAGGCCGTGTGCCTCATTTGGCCTTCGTCCGTGTCGCATCTGCCGAACTAATTGACACGGCCTGACAAAAAATTCGCACGGCCGTATTGTTTTTGTGAAGAGGCTGCGTCGCTGGAAATTCTGAAAATTGTTTGGGATATTCTGCAGAAAATGATTTGGGCCCTTTTAATTGCAAAGCCCATTTATTGTTTTTTTGTCAGCCCATTTATAAGGTATTTAAAAGGAAGCAGCGTAGAGGAGATTAGAACATACGATATGATCAGATTATAACACGCAGCATTATACTTCTTCTCCAAGTTTGTGGGGGAGCTCCTCTCCTTACCAACATCTACACACATTAGATTAGATTAGGGTTTCATTTTTTTCTGCAAATTCTAGATAGATTTTAGTGGGATTTTAATTTTCTTGCAAGATATTCAAATGTTGGAACTCTATTAAGGTGATATTATTCATTTATTTTTGCTTTTAGATGTTTATTTTCTATGTTCATGGTTTATTATTTTATTTTTGTTATTGGTTTATTTGATTTGAGAATGGGCTAATATTTCTTGTGCTTAGGGTATTGGATATTATGTAAGAATTGACTAATATATTATATATGTTCTTAGATTTTAATTTGTTGGTGATTGAGCTCTTGATTGGTGGTTTACTTGGGTTTTAATTGATTGTTCTTCGTCGTTTATGCATTTTGATTGAGTGAGCAAAAAACGAGAGTTGAGCTTGTTCGATTAAGTGTTTAATTGAGTTGAATGATTTGTTAAATGCTATTGTTGAGACGTCTATTACACCGAGAGGGGATAGGTCGTTGAGAACACTCATAATTAGGCACTAGGTTGATGTAACGAGAGTTAATCAATTAGGTGAGGATTTATCCTAGTTCGATCATTTGATGCGTTGAATAGATGCATGTATACAATAGGTCTTAGATTTAATTATATCTAATGAGGTTTGTGTTGTGATTTGTGGAAATTGGTTGATTGGGTTCTTTGATAAATGGTTTATTGCGTGTTAATTAATTATATCCGGGGGTGGCAAAATGAGCCCTACCCGATGGGCCGGCCCAGTTGGCCCGTATTTCAGGCCAGGCTGGGCCTAAAAATAAGCGGCCCGAAATGAACCGGGTCTATTTGGCTCGGCCCAGTAGGCCCGTCGGGCCGATTGGGCTCGGGCCGGGCTTGGCCCGAAAATAACTCTGGCCCGATACTTTTTTTTTTTAATTTTATTATGCAACCAAAGATAAGTTACCAAACTACCAATATAGTAATACAAAGGCCCAAAATAATTACCCAAACCATGTCCACTATTCGAAAATATATATCTATATATATAATATGATATCTTAACTGGGGACTCTTACAGGTTCATTAATTATATATATAATTAGATTCATTAATTGGAGACTCTTTGATTAAATTCATTAATTATATATATAACATGATTCTTCGAGTGTGTTTCCTGTTAGATTTTTATTTGTTTGTTTCATTAATTAGATTTTTGTTGTTTCCAGGTTTATTGATTATATATATATACTTTGTGTGTGTTTCCTATTAGATTTCTGCTACTAAAATATGTGTGTTATATAATATCTTTATTATTTTTACATACTAAAAATATTAAATATAAATAATATTTTACAAATTAAAATGTAGGCCTCGCATAGGGCCAAGCTGGGCCATTAAAATGTAGGCCTTATTAGTACCGGGTCAGGCCCGGTCCGGCCCATAAAATACGAACAGCCCGGTGGAGCAGTGCTGGGTCGGCCCGGCCCATTTGTCACCCCTAATTGTATCTAATAAATGGTGTATTAGGCTCCATTAGCAAAAGGCGAGAGTTGAGCTAGTGTAGACGAGTGCATTCATTGAGGGATATGAGAGATTAATTACTTTAGTTAAGTAATTAGACCATCGAGAGAGGCTAGGGACTTTAGAACACTCCTAATCGAGCATTGAGTTAATTGAATGAGAGTTTGTTAATTCGGTGAGGTTTAGACTTAGCCTAAGAAGTCAATGAAACAAAAGATCGACATAAATTAAATTAGGTTCAAGGATCACATAATTGAAAACACCCGAAGCACTTCAATCCTCACTTAATCATCTTAGTTGGTTTAGTTAGGTAGTTTAGTTTACCTTC
Source organism: Prunella vulgaris (assembly GCA_026898435.1). Classification (NCBI taxonomy): domain Eukaryota; kingdom Viridiplantae; phylum Streptophyta; class Magnoliopsida; order Lamiales; family Lamiaceae; genus Prunella; species Prunella vulgaris. The sequence continues at coordinate 1,652,244 of JAPKLY010000056.1, read as the reverse complement.
TTTAATTTTATTTTTGTTAAGCCCAAAACCCGAAAACATTTACCGTTTTCTTAGCTTTAGCAGCACTCCATATTTTATTATCTCCTTGCACTAGATTGTCTCCCTAGGGTTCGATATTTTTATTACTTGGTCAAGCTTATGTACTACAAAGATCCTATACACTTGTAGGCTAAGCGAATTTGTGTGAAAACGAATTTGCGCAATCACATATGTGACTTGTAAAGTGTACAGTATAGCCTTTGTTACAAAATTGACTCACACTAAATAGGTTATGCTTCAATCCTTCAACAAGATAGACATCATTTATCTGAATGTTTCCTTTAGATAAATTTCCAAATCCTTTAGCAACTCCATTGGCATCTCCAAAAACTACTCTACGCCTTTTGTGTTCTCTAATATTGGGAAGTAAGGTCTTGTCTTCTATCATGTGTCCTGCACAACCACTGTCAATAAGTCTCCTTCTTTGTGGTTGTATTTTGTCCCTACAAAATAGAATAAATTTATTTCTTAGGAATCTATAAGTTAGGATCTCCTACAGTGGTACCCTTTGCAATCCAAGCTTTTTTAGTGACTGTAGATTGCCTACAGACTTTGCTTGATCCTCTTTTATGCTAATTTTGTGAGGGAGACAATTCAGACACGTTTTCTTTTCCATTCCAAAAAATATTAAAGTTGTATTTCCTTTCAAAACTCATTTTCATCACAACAGCCTTAGTTTCTGGCAGTAGAGTCAGTTTTGACTCAACATACTTTTTTCTTACTTTCAAAGTCACTTCTTATATCTTATTAGTTATTTCTTCTGGAGCAACACAGATAATCTCAATCATTTTCTATTACTTCAACTTAGATAAACTTTTAAACAAGTTTCTACGATTTGTCTCATCTTGTTGTATACTTGATGTTTCAGCCTCTTCAACATTTTCTTTCTTCTGAATTTGTTCAGAACTCTGGACAAACCTTCTTTGAGGTTCACATCCTAGAATAGCACTTTGTAAATGGTAATACAATCACAAGGATTGTATCCTATTCTAAGTCAGATCCCTTGTATGTCTTTGTTGAGACAACACTTCTCTCGGTTGTCTATAAGATTTTCCGAAAAAAAATGTAGTTTTCTTTGTAGATTATCACTTCTTACCTCAAGTTCAGCTATTTTCTGATTCTTTAACTTGATTTCTTCTTCTAATTCAACACAGTCTGCATCTCTGTAGCTGATTGGTGTGAAAATTGCTCGAAATTCATGTACATTAATTACTTATTTTAATTCATTTTCGTGCATTTTTATGCCTAATTCGATTAATTGATCTTAATTGTCAAAAAGAGGTGTTTGTTTTGTTATTTTGCAGGTAATCAAATTTTTGAAGCAAAATACACCTCAATTGATTTTATTGAAGTTATATTTGAAGAAAGAAGACTGTCACTACAAGAAAAAATGGATACGACAACAGTAGAAATCCGTTGTCTTTCTATAAAAAACGTCGTTGTAGAAGCTCCTATTGTAGTAAGTATCAAGTTTAGACAACGGTTAATGGACCGTTGTCTTTTCATTGTTACCACAACTGTTATTAACTGTTGTCTATACATATAAAATATATTGTTGTAGCGTGTGCATATCTTTATTTGTGACTAAACACAACGGTTGTGAGCCGTTATTTTTTCTTTGTTACTACAACGGTTATTAACTGTTGTCTATACATATGAAATATGTTGTTGTAGCATGTTCATATCCTTATTTGTGACTATAGACAACGGTTGTGAGCCGTTGTCTTTGTGAAATAAAAAATAATAATTTCGTGGGTCAGACCCGCGGGCTGAACCGATCCGGGTCCGACCCGCACGAATATCAGCCTCCCTTTGCGTGAGAGGGGGTTTGAACCTGTGACCTCTCGTATATGTGAATGAGTGTCTTGCCATTTGAAAAAGTGGTATTTCTTGTCAATATTCATTATAAATATATATATATATACTTTTTATTTTAACTAAGTGTTATATATTTATTTTATTTTATATTATGTAATTATACTAACCTAAAATTATATATATTAATTATGTAATACTTGTATATTTAGTTTTAATAAAATTATCATATATATGTAATTATATATTTCTAAATTAATTCAAATCATTAATTCCAATAATTATATTAATTCAAAAGATTGATTCAAATTATCATTTTAATTAAAAATATTAAATAGTTTAAATCACACTAATAATTAGTAGGTGCCTAATCATTCGAATAATTCAAAATATAGTATAAAACTATAGAAATTTGCATGAAAATATTTTTTTTAAATAATAAGAAAATGTAATTGAATTGTGTTAAATTTCTTTTTTTGTTATTCTATTTCTAAATTATAAAAGTGTCATTTCAAATAATATAAAGTGCTAGTTCTAATTAGTTAAAAGTGTTAATTATAAAAATCAAGTAATATGTGTTACTACAACGGATACACCATATATTATAGTACATAGTTTTATACAACACCATTTGATGAAAATATAAAACATTTTACAACGCCGCTTTTATAGTGATATACAACGGTTGCATACGCGTTGTCTTTCAGTAATTTATTCCTAAAAAACATTGATATACAATGTATATATACAACGGTTAAAAAACTGTCGTAATAACATACATTTTTACAACGCCGTATTTTGTGAATAGACAACGGTTTGATTACCGTTGTCTTTCAGTAATTTTTCTTGAAAATAAAGATATACAACACGAATACGTAACGATTCAAAAACCGTTGTAGGAACATACTCTTTAACAACGCCGCTTTTATAGTATAGACAACGGTTTGATAACCGTTTTCTTTCAACAATATTTCTTAAAAACACAAATATACAACATAAATATACAACGAGTCAAAAACGGTTGTAGTAAAGTACCTTTTTACAACACCGCTTTTTGAGATTAGACAACGGTTCACCAAAATCGTTGTCTAACTTCATATTTCATCAATAAAAGACAACAGTTATACTTTACGCAACATATTTTTAACTTTAGACAACAATTTTTAGCAAAATCGTTATCTTTCTGGTGTTGTAAAACATCATTTTTCTTGTAGTGTGTTATGGGTGCAAAGAAAGTGAAATGAAGATCAGATGAGCAAAGTACTGCTGAATAATTGTTTCTGATACTATCAGCTGAGGGGTCAGCTGATAGGTCTGCTGAGGGTCATCTGATGAGGACAGCCAGGATCATCTGATTAGCCTACTAAGAGTAATCAAGTTATCAGGTATATCAACTGATAGGTCAGCTGAGGAAGTCAGCTGAGGGGGTCAGCTGATGGAGTCTTCTGATCAGTCAGGACAATAGTCAGTATGGTCTGATGGTCAGTCAGGATGGTTTGTCAAGATGGTTGGTCAGGACAGGATGATGGTCAGGTCAGGCTGGTCAGTCAGGATGATGATCTACTGATGATATCAGCTGAGGACATATCAGCAGACATGAAAGGAGCTTACTGACTCCAAGTCAGGAATTAAACCAAGAATCAGTTATGAAATAGTTTAAACTTCCAAGTTGGGCAATTGGCGATCAGTTTAACAGAATCAAAACTGAAAAACCGTTGGGCTCTGATCGTTATCAAATTCGGTTGCAACCATAGCAGTTACTTGTTGGTTACAAACTCAAGGATTAATTTGGGTTTTCATTCCTATATATATATATATATATGCACATATGTATAGAGATACACACAGTACATTCATAAAGAGATCCAGAAATACTTGTAATTTGTATCATCATTCATCGATTAGTGAGAGAGGTGCCCTCATCCGTGGACGTAGATCATTTTGGATCAATAAGCTGTTCATGAAGTAGAGGCTTCATTCCTTCAAAATGACTGAGGATAGGGATCTGGTTGAACAGCTTGAAGAATTCAATAAAGCAGTGGATGATTTGGAGAATCTTGAAGTCAAGATTGAAGATGAGGATAAAGTCCTGGTGTTACTGAATTCTCTACCAAAATCCTTAGAGAATTTTAAGGATGCTCTGTTATTTGGAAGGCAAGAGAAGATGTCACCTGATGATATTCAGAATGCATTGAAAATAAAGGCACTTCAAATGCAATCTGAAAGGAAGAACACAAATTAAGGTGAAGGGCTGAGTATCAAGTTCAAGAAAGGGAAAAAACCATTTCAGGAAAAGAAGAAGAAGAATGGTAAAGGCCCTCAATCTGGAAAATTTTGGGAAAAGAGAAGATGTTTCTCATGTCAGAAGGTGGGACATCTCAAGAAGAAATGTCCTGACAAATCCAGGAAGCAAGAAGAGGATCAGAAGGCTGATGTCACAATTGCTGCTCAAGAAGGATATGACAGTGTTGAGGTGTTGGCTGTTACTGATGTCAAGCTGAGTGAAGATTGGGTGTTGGATTCTGGGTGCTCATTTCATATGTGTCCTAATGAAAGTTTATTCAGGGATCTCAAGAAATTTGATGGTGGATTAGTTCTCTTGGGGAATGATCAGATGTGCAAAGTCAGAGGCTCTGGCTTAGTAAAGCTGAGACTGCATGATGGTGCTGAGAGGATACTACAAGATGTCAGGTTTGTACCTGAGCTGAAGAGAAATCTTATTTCTCTTGGATCACTTAATGTTTTGGGATATGAATTCAATACAAAGAATGGATTCATATTGATAACCAAGGATAATAACATTGTGATGAAGGGCAAGAAGGTTAATGGCTTGTACATTTTAATTGGTAACTCAACTGCTGGATCAGTGAATGCAGTAATGGGCAGCTCTGATGCTATCTTGTGGCACAAGAGGTTAGGGCACATTGGTGAAAGATGACTGAATGAACTCTCCAAGCAGAAGGCATTGGGGATTCAAGAACAATCAAATTGGATTTTTGTGATCACTGTGTATTGGGAAAATCCAAGAAACACTCTTATGCAAAGGGGCAACATCATATTGGTGCTCCTCTAGACTATGTACACTCTGATATCTGGGGGCCTTCAAGAACTGAGACTCATGGAGGTGGAAAGTACTTCATGACTATCATTGATGATTTCAGCAGAAAGGTGTGGGTGATCATCTTGAAGCAGAAGAGTGAAGCCCTTGGAAAATTCAGGGAATGGCTTCTTGAACAAGAAAATAAAAGAGGCAGAACCTTAAAGCATCTCAGGACTGACAATGGGCTTGAGTATGTGTCTGAAGAATTTGAAAATTTCTGCAGGAAAAGGGGCATAACAAGGCACAAGACTGTTCCAGCAAATCCTCAACAAAATGGACTTGCTGAGAGGATGATCAGGACTATTTTGGAGAAGGTCAGATGCATGGTGTCAGATGCTAAACTACCTAAGGTGTTCTGGGGAGAGGCAGTTAATATTGCATGTTATTTGATAAACATAACACCCTCATCTGCTACTGACTTTAAAACCCCAGATGAGCTGCGGTATGGTAGGCTGTCAGATTATAATAATCTGAAGGTATTTGGTTGCTTAGCCTTTGCTCACATAAGGCAAGATAAGCTGGAACCAAGAGCTCTGAGGTGCATCTTTCTGGGATATCCAAAAGGGGTCAAAGGTTATATATTGTGGTGTCTTGAAACTGGATACAAGAAGTGCATTGTCAGCAGAGATGTGACTTTCAATGAGAAAGTCATGGGATATGATACTTCTGAAAGTACTCAAGATCCTGAGGACAACCCCATAGTCAGACATACACAAGTTCAGGTGGAGCATACAACCAGGATTCAGAATGAAGATCAAGCTCAGGACAACTCTGATATCAGAAATTCACAAGAAGATCAGCTGAATGCATCAGCAGATAGTGACTCTGAAGATCAAGCTGAAAATTCAGGGGGAGAGGATCAAGATTTTGAGAAACTACAGTCTGACCAGGGACAGACATAGGAGAAGCATTCATCCACCAATCAGGTTTGGGCAGGCTGACATGATCTCATATGTCTTATCTATGGCAGAAGAAGTAGAGTATCAAGAACCTGAAACTTATGTTGATGCAGTGACAAGAAAGGATAAAGATCAGTGGATTTCAGCTATGAAAGAGCAGTTAAATTCACTGGAAAAAGAACAATACATGGGTTCTTGTGAATAAAGCAAAAGGGCAGAAGGTTGTCAGCTCAAGATGGATATTCAAGAAAAAATCTAAAATTGGGTCAGATGGACTAGAGCTGATCAAATACAAGGCAATGTTGGTTGTAAGGGGATTTACTCAGAGGGAAGGAATAGACTTCAATGAAGTGTTTTCACCCGTTGTGAAGCACTGCTCAATAAGGATCTTATTGTCTAAGGTAAATCAGGATGGACTGGAGTTACAACAGCTGGATGTCAAAACTGCATTTCTACATGGAGAGCTTGAAGAAACCATATATATGCAACAGCCTGAAGGGTTCATACTATCAGAAGATGAAGGAAAGGTATGTTTGCTGAAGAAGTCACTGTATGGACTTAAGCAAAGCTCAAGGCAGTGGTATAAGAGGTTTGATAGCTTCATGGTGTCAATAGGCTTCATCAGATGCAAGTATGACAGCTGTATGTACTTGGAAAAGCAAGGCTCTGAGGTACTTACATATCTATTACTTTATGTGGATGATATGTTAATTGCTAGCAAAAGTCTTGGAAGAATTCAGAAATTGAAGGATAAGCTCAGTTCGACCTTTGACATGAAAGACCTTGGAAGTGCTAAGAGAATTCTGGGTATGGACATTCTCAGAGACAAAGCAGCTGGGAGGATGTTCTTGACTCAGCAGGACTACATACTGAAAGGGTTGAGAAGACTTAATATGCATGAGTCAAGATCAGTCTCTACTCCTCTTGGGCAATATTTCAAACTGACAGTTGATCAATGTCCCAAGAGTGATCAAGATAAGTCTCAAATGAGCAAGATACCTTATTCAAATGGAGTTGGAAGTATAATGTATGACATGGTATGCAGCAGACCTGATATTGCTCTTGCAGTGAGCCTGGTCAGCAGGTTTATGGCTAGTTCTGGAAACGCACATTGGGAAGCTTTCAAGTGGATTATGAGATATTTGAAAGGTACTTCAAGTCTAGGATTATTATTTGAGAGGACTCGGGAGATTAAGCAACCTCTACAAGGTTTTGTAGATTCTGATTATGCTGGAAGCATAGATACAAGAAAATATCTGACAGGATATGTGTTCACACTTTATGGCACAGCTATTAGTTGGAGGGCTGCATTACAATCAGTGGTTACACTATCAACCACAGAAGCTGAGTACATTGCAGTGACAGAAGCAGTAAAGGAGGCTATGTGGCTTAAGGGTATTATCAGGGAATTTGGGATCAGGCAAGATGAAGTTACTGTGCACTGTGATAATCAGAGTACCATTCACTTAGTCAAGCATCAGGTCTTTCATGAAAGATCTAAACATATTGATGTGAGGCTTCACTTTGTGAGAGATGTGGTGAAGAAGAAGGTGATCACAATACAAAAAGTTTCAACTGATGACAATGCTGCTTTCTTTTGGAGTTTCCATCATTTTGGAGTTTTAAAGGATGCTTGGAATTTGATTCTCTTTACAAGAGCCTAAGCTTTCTTTTTCCTTTTCTTTTATTTTTAGTTTAGTTATTTAAATTTTGTATTAGTTAACATGATTGTTGGTTAGAACACTTTTGATTCTAGAATTTTGTATATATTTAGATTGATGTTTATGAGTTAGTTTCTTGTTTATTGGGTATTTATGAGGTTATTTCTATTTATGTGTCTAATCTCATGTTAAAGCATGTGGTTAATTGCAAATGATAATATGCTATTTATTAGAACAGGAAAGCCTGCAACCTTCTTTTAAAAGATTAATCGGCCTTTTCAACTGACTCGATGCTATCTTTACCTAGGCCAATAAGAAGATATATCAAAATCCTATTTTAGAAGTTACTCCAACGATCCACTGTAGTTGTTGAGTTAAAAAAAAAAAATTGATTTTCTTTATTTCACATTTTTCATAAATCCTCCCAAAAAAGGTAAAGAAATTCGTTTTAGTTTTGTGCATTCTCTAATTTAATTTTGATTTTGTCAAATGTCATCAGTAATTAAAATATGCAAATAAATGTATAAAAAACCGACAAATAAAAAATTAAATGCACAAAATATACTTAATTTGGACTTATATAATTAAATACATAAAAAACTAACAAATAAAAATTTATAGTTGTGTAAAACCTTGAATTTATATAATTAAAAAAAATTGTAGAAATATCTATACAAACTAGTTAGAAACAAAAAGTAATTAATTTGATGAATTAAAAAATTGACTCAATTTTGACTTAAATACAATTAAATGCATAAAAAATAACCAATTAAATATTTATATCAGTGAAAAGATTTAATTTATAAATAAAATAAAAATGATTGAAATATCTATTTGAATAAATTAGAAACAAAAAGAAATTATTTGATGAATTCTAAAAAAATTGTGACTCAATTTGGATTTAAGTACAATTAAATAATACAAATAAACGAAAGAAAGAAGTGTCTGAGTAGAATAAGCATCCTCCGAGTAACACGAAGGTCGACGATTCTATTCCTCATGGATGCAAATTAAGCATTTTATTCACACGCCTATAAAGGCCTATATATTAATTATATGGGTCACTAATATAAAACTAGTGGGTCATTAGCCCTGTGGTTCCAGCCCCGATAAGATACCTTGTGCGCGCGGGTTCGAACTAACTGGCCTTCTTTTTTTATTTACTTGATAATTAGAAACTTTCTAGATTGGTTTCTAAATTAAATGTAGCCAGCACAATCAACGCTCGTTAATATTTAAAAATTAATTTAAATTTAAATTTTGTGACCACCTTCGACGATCGTAAATTTTAAATAATTAATTTATAGTTTATAATTGCGACTGTAATTGAATTGTCCCAAAATATCACCTATTCAGGTCATGATCCAGATAAATCAATGATCTTGTCAGGACAATCGTAAAGTTTTGAGACCACCTATGAGTAAATTGAGCATGTGTATGCTTTAAAATATTAATGAAAATGAGGCATAGTATTATTTATGCATTTCATGATACATGCATCAAGTTTCACTGATCAAGACAATATTTTTTCATGTAAATGGGCATGTATTAGCCTAAAAGTATTATATTATTTTCTTTATTTTAATCCTTAATTTTTAATCATAAAATATATAAAAAAGACATTTACACAAAATATTAGAAACATAAATGACATTTCATTAAGAAAAAAAGTCACATTAGCATATGTCAATTGCAAACTAATTGCAGTTGGTTGCACGGCATTTTTGCCTAGTTTTGAAAACCTAGTTGGAATTTTTACAAAGTGAAAACATAAAGACATTTTTATTATTACAGCAAACAAACTGGGATTTTTTTAAAATTTTCACTTAAAATATTTTTTGTTCATTCACAGTATTTTTGTAATATTTTGAATATTATATATATATATATATATATATATATATATATATATTTTGAATTGAAAGTAAGAATGATCGTTGTGATATTATTTTTATATCAAACAATTATTTACTGTACAATGAAAACTTAAACCAAATTTGCGTTATTAATCAAATAAAAGAAAAGAAAAATCATTAAATTAAAACACGGGTCTGCATGCAATAGAAGTTGCTTGGAACTCTCTCCCTCTGTTCAGCCTATTTTTGGTGGTAAAAGTATGATCAATGAATCCCTTTTTTATTTTGAAAAATTAAAAAAGTCAATTGATCATATACAACCATAATTTTACCTTATTAACTATCCTAAACTCTTAAATGGATCATAATCAAAAGAAACTACTACTGTCTGGATTATAATCAGGATAATTGTGTGTATTTTGAGTAGACGACGAGCCTCCTTGGAAATTTGTAGCCACATTATTATCCCGGTACTGTTGAGGTGGCACATTATCCGAGTATAAACCATATGTAGCAGGATCATATTGGTATTGGTAGCCCGCATTTGCATTATCATACCTCGAGTTGTTCACGTCTGTTGGTCTGCTATGCAAGCCCATCGACGGCGCCACATTCTCAGGTGTAGTGTACAGATTGTAATGAGATGGAGGAACACCCGATTGGTCCCCAACCAAATGATTCCCAGAATCATTCATATCTCCCACACATGTTGGTTGATAGTAGTTAGGATATTGAGAATTTTGATCATAAACTTGGTTGTTGTATGATGAGCCTTGATTCCAAACCGCTGGCAGTGGTTGTTGCTGACGAGTCATTAAATGATTGGACTGCATGTTTAGTCCATCATTGGTGTAGGGAAAGTTCATAGCTGTATGACATTAAATATATGAAAAACATGTGAGATATTTGAGTTTTAATTTATTTTTATTTTTAGCTAAATTTTATTATCCTAATTATTTGCATTTTTTTCTTGTCATGCTCTACACTGAACATATCCTCTAATCTATTTTGATGTTGCATCTCGTGCTTCACTAATTTTTATAACAAAGTGTAATAAATAGAATTCCAGTTAGTGCGTGACAGTAATAAAAGACGGAACTTTCACTAGCATTGATCTCTAAATGGAGAATTGCTACACATTAAATTGTGGTTCTCAATGTACCTGGAATTGATGGAAGTAGTGTAGGAGAGGGTACTCCTTGTGGTGCAGAAATTTGTTGATAAGGATATTGCTGCCCTTGGTAATAACTCGATCTGTTCAAATTGAGTGACATCTCTGAATTTTCAAACTCTGGTTCAAAATAAGGAGATTTATGGCTCGGGAATGGTTTCAAGCTCAGTTCAAAGAGTCGTTGATCGCATTCCAAAAGCTTTTCATAATGTTTATTCAGAATTCCAAGCTTGAAACTCACGATGTGTCGCCTAATAAAGAGATACATGAAAAATTAATTATAAAAAATTTACAATTAAATATTTTTATTAATAAGTGCAAATGAAATAAATATTTTTTTTCGATTAATGTGTTTGCAGTCCAATAACTTGACTTAAATTTGAATTTGGTCCTTATGAATTAGCATTTTTATATTAGTCCTATAAATATAGAAATATTTTAAATTTGGTCCTTTTACAAACTTACAAAATCAATAACAAATTTTTTATAAAGATAAAGGATTGAAAATCAATTTTGTTTTTAAAGATAAAGGACAAAAATCAAAATTTTGAAAGAAAAAGGACTAAAATTATATTCTAATAGCTAGAGGACCAAACTCATAATAGTTGAAAGATAAAAGACAAAAATACCATTTCTCAAAAATGCGTGTTTAACTAATGTTTAATTAAAGAATAATGTATGAAGCATATATCATGTGACAATTAAAGTACCTCCAAACAGGGGCTTGCCCCCTTGTGAAATCAGATGTTGGTTTCCAAAGAGTATGTTTTCTGGGTTGAGGATCGAGTTCTTGAAAGTACATAGGGGGTTGACCCAGCTGCAAAAAAAAAAAAAAAAGGCAGCAACTATATAATCCAACTATATATGCACTAGTAAGATTAAAAATGTAAATTTTGTGACAACTAATTAGGCATGTATATCGCGACATTTAACCTCCACTTCAAGAGTTCCTGGTTGATTTTCAGGCATAATTCCCCTAATTGCCGTAACATCGGACCAGTGCATTTCGATCTTATACTTTAAAGTTCCTTCCATCACTTCCCACATGAGTTTGCGCTTCGCGTAGTAAAATTTAGCAGTTAAGTCGCCCTCGTGCTGACTAAATTTCTGTATACATTTAGGTGCACACATTTGTAAGAACCTGAATAAGTCTTTTGAAAATCATGTTTCACCGTATAACTCAAAATAATATTAGTTATTTCATAAAATTTTACTATTACTTTTAAAAATACACAAAAATGTCACAGTGAAACTAGTTCATCATATATTTCGTCTATATGTATATATGTACCTGCCAAGTTCCAATCATAATGGAAGCTGCTGGGAAATTTCCAGCCTTGGGTTTTTCAATGGCTTTTGTTTCTGATAATCTCCCTTTAGCGACACTCTTCCTCACTGAATTCAGGAATGAAGGTGTTTTACTCAATTTCAAGCCATTAGGACACCTTGAGTTTGAAGAGCTCTCTGCATCATCTCTTCCCTATAAATTCAAGACATATACAAAGATTATTTACATCAGATGATATGTCACTGATCGTGTATAATAGTTTGAGACGAGAGGTTGAATCTTTTTATTATCGATTTATTGTGTTTAGGTACATATACCAGAAAACTATACTAATAAAAACACTATATGTACAATTAATGATAAATTTGTTTGCATTTTTCATAAATACCTTACACTTTATATATATACTTTGCACCATGCGCTTTTACTTTTCACTCTATGTACAATTAAAGACAATTTGTTTGAACTTTTGTATTAGAAATTTTTTTTCTTAAAAAATGTGTTGTTGTGTGATTGACCCATTTATTATTAATACTTCGAGTTGTAAGCAAAGGCGGGGACAAAATACAAAAATATATGATAGAGAATAGAATAAATATAATAAAGAAAAAGGGGCAAGGATTCAAATTTTGGTGGACAAATTAGTAATTTTTATCCTTTTTAATATGAAAAATGAATTTTTATACATATGAAAAATGAATTTTTCAGAATTTGTGGAAGGCTGGAGTAATATACATCAGCTGTATGCTGGCTCCGCCATTGGCTATATAGTGAAACTGGTTTGCGAACTACTTTTTTATACAAAAATTTCATCTTTTTGTGCATGCATTGAGAGAGAGCGAGAGATATGGAGATCTGGCAATAGACGATTTTTTTTATCATTCAAACTTAAAACATTACAAAAATCTCATATCTTTGTGCATGCATTGAGAGAGAGAGAGGGGGGGAGGGAGGGAGAGAGAGAGACCTGATTAAAATGCTTGATTACGAATTCTTCATTAAGATAGCTTTGAGCTGAAGGCTGAGAAGATTGATAATCAAATTCTTCTTCTTCGTCTTCAACTTCCCAATGCACCCTCTTGTTATTTTCCGCCATCTTTCTAATATATTTGTATGCTACTTGTAATACCTCAACACTATTGATTTATGTTTAATAAATAGAAACGGTCTGTATATATAGGCTATGAATGAGGCTGAAGCCTCCACACACGGAGGAGAGAGAACAAATGAGAACGTATTTAAAAATATTTAAAGAAAAAGAAAAAGAAAGGAAATATTATCTAAATGTGCGAATGTATAGAGATGTGTGAAATTAATTATTTATTTAATTTTCAAACGGATTAGTTTTATATGCAACTCAAGTTCATTTTTTAAATGTTACACAAAATACTACTGAAAAGTTACACATGTTATTACTAAAAAGTGTATATTTCATAGTGTAACTTTTCAGTAATAATTTGTGTAACTTTTCAGTAATAAATGGTGTAACTTTTTTAAAATACACTTGAGTTGCACGGTGCAACTGGTGCACAAGAGACTTACTTATTTTCAAACACTTCTCTCACTAATGGGCTGGATTTCTATTTTTGTTCTTTTGGTAAGGAGGCCCACTGATTGCACAATTTAATACGGGTGAAGTTGCTTTTTATTAGGAAACTAGCTCATGATGTTAGGCGAACCTAAGTCTGATACTATGCAATAATTCTGTGTCATTTAAAAGTCCAAACTTGAAGAGAGATATGAGATCAACTGATTATTGACTAGCGTATAATCGTTTACAAACTGGTTGTAGCTAGTTATAAAGCATTTTCAGAGTTCTAAAAAATAATGGTTATTTTTTAAATATTTTTTAAAGTGAAAAATATAAAGAACATTTTCATAATTACAACCAACATACAGGGCATCTCTGTCAATTTTTCTTCATTTATTTAATTTCATAATCTCGATAAAATAAAAGTATTTAATTTCATATTATTTTATAAACTAATTTATAATTAATTAATTTCACATTTTTCAATAAACTTGAGCCTTTCAAGTATATTAAAAAAAATATATAAATAGATTAATTTTACATTATCTTATAAATTTAAACTTTTTACTATGTGATATAATACTTTCATGATACCGTATACAAAAAATTGAACCAAATCCGAATTAAAGCAACTTCTCTCACACTAATGCACAAGTGAATATTTAGAGCTCATTTGGTTCGTAAGATAAGCTAAGATAAATTAAATTATCTTATGTAATTTGATGTTTGGTTTAATGGACAAAGGCCCAAGATTAATAAAAAAGCCCAAAATAAAATTTAAATTATCTTATGAATGAAAGATAATATTATCTTAGGGAAGTGGTATGATAATAATCCATTATTTTTATCTTTACTAAAACACTTCTTTTATATTGGGAAGGAGATCTATAATTCACTTTATTTTTGTTTATGATATAGAGGGCAAAATTGTCAATTGCATTTTTTTTTATTATTAAGCTTACAATCCAAACATTCAAAATGAAATTATCTTACATTACTAATTATCTTAATCCATCAATCCAAGCATACTATTTCACTCACAAATAACAATCTCTAGATTATAATCTTGTCTTATTTATCTTGAGTTATTTATTTTGTCCATTAAACCAAATGAAACCTTAATATATAGGAATTAATTTAAAGAAATTAATTACATACTCTGCTATAATTTTATGCTTTTAAATAAGATGATATTATTCTTTCAGATAGAATAGAATTTTTTAATGATATCATTAAAAAGGCTCTGGTTCAATTTTATGGGAAACTAAAATTAAATATGTCATAAATACAATTGTATTATTTTTTTTTCTTTTTCTTATCTCCCAGATTTTAAGTGAAAATGTTTGAGATAATTTAAATAATAAGAGGAGATAATAAATGTGATATTTTTTCTCATTTTTTATGCTTCTTTTGTATAATGGGCAAGAAATAATAAATTTGAGATAATTGTGTTTAATGACGGAATTTGACTTAATATGTTGAAATCATCTTATTTTCGCCCTTGTTAGGGAAAATTTATTCCCTCTTGTGGTGTAGTGGTGGTTCACCTCTTGTGGAGATTATGGTTCTGACTGCGATGCAGTTCTAGAGTGCAATTCCAAGTGGTCTACCTCTTATAGTGGTTGCGGTTCTGGTCTATAGCGAGACGAAATGATATGTCTGTTGGGAAAAATCCTAGCAATCTCCTGCCTTGGAGGCAAGTTGCGCTCAAGTTCACTCGTTCACTCGATTAAAGACATAGTTGTGTGCCGCTCGTGGCGCTGAAGCTAGATATGAGTTAAGGGAAATAAAGTAGCACCTCAATACAAGTCCGGACTTTTAGTCTAGTGGCAAGCACTTGACCTACAATGTCATATACCCGGTGATTGAAGGAACTATTGTAATTTATTATATTAAAAAATTATTATAATTGATTACATTTCAAAAAATATTGTATTAAATGGACCTTCATTAATTATTATATTTAAAATCATCTTTTTAAAGTCTCAGTTCTATGATAAATTGTTTGTGTTCATGTATTAATAGGTGTAATCAGTGTTTTCATAACTGGATCGATGATCAAACCGGATAGAGCACCGGTTGGACCGACGGTCTAACCGTTAAAATCATTTCGGCCTAATTTTTTTAGTATTATATATGTTACACTAAAAAATAAAATAAGTTAAATATTCTCATATAAAATTTTAATAAATTAAAAATTACATATTGAAATAAACATAATAGAATCGTAAACAATCAAAATCAAAATATTCAAAATAACTCAAGTTATAATATTAGATTGTAATCTATGACATGTTTTATAACGCATGCATAGTAAAGTCTCAAATTCAAATATTACAATGAACATTTAAAATATATAAATTGTAGAATAAATTAATTTTGGGGTGGAACGTGTCTCAAGATTTAATTTAATAAAAAATAAAAAAATTATAAAAAACTAAAATAAAAAAACGAGCCCGTTCAACCGGTTTTTTCAGTTTTGGCCGGTTTTTACTGATTTTTTCCGGTTGAACCGTAAAAATGGTTTTTGGGGGGTAACTGGACCGGTTCTATGGCCGGTTCCAGGTTCTCGAAAACAATGGGGTGTAATATGTGAGATATAATAAAATTAAATGTAATCTATAATTAACTCAAATTTTAATATATATTTTTAAACAAAAGTATATATGAATTTAATTCATGGATACTTTGTAATGAACTTGCTATACTATTTAGATTATGAAATGATATTGTTTAGTTATCTTGAAAATAAAACATTTTAAACAAATATATTATATATGCTAAAACGTGGTACTTAATATGCTAAAATGTATTAGTTTAAAGAAAAGAGTTCATTAAGATCTAGTCTTTTTTCTAGTCTAATGGATGAATTATGATTCGACTTACACTAGAATATACCTTTCTCGTGATATAAATAATTTTTTGTTGAAAATAATTGATGAATTATGATTAGTTAGTGTATATTACCCTCCAATTCGTAATGGATCTTATTTTTTCAATATTACAAAAATAATAATCAGACATGTTTCATTCGTTCTCTATTTAATTAGATATAACTTCATATTAGCCTATGTAATATATAACGTAGACTTGGATAAGATTGTCATGCATGCATGCCTGACTCATAGTAAAATTGATTAAACATATTCTTGAATTTCTTGGTGCTTGTCATTTGTAACTTTGTCTGAATCAAGATTTAGACATTTAACTTTTTAATTTTTCAATTATAATCCTTTAGTTATCAAGAATAGTCTTTATAAAAAGAAGACTACTCTTGCAAACTATAAAACAAGGACTATTATTGATAACAAAAGGATCATAATTGAGAAATTAAAAAATAAAGGACTAAATCTAGACTCTAAAGTTATAGATACATTTCTGATATTTTCTCTATTAATAATATATGTATATATCCTTCTTTTATATTTTAATTTATCTAATTTATTTAAATTAAACTTCCGTAAAATTGTAAATGTAATTATTTTTACTTTTTATTTTCACATAAAATTTATATATTCTGATTTCGTATATCTAATTATATTATTTTAAACTCTTTTAAAGTTGTAAATTATTTTTTTTACTTTATAAATTCTATTTAAATCCTATGTTATGCATGACATTAGAATTTATGAATAATTACAAAAATAGAATTTAAAAAATGAGATTATAATATAATATAATTAGAAATTTATAATATTTTTAATATACAATGTGAAATTAGAGGAAATTTTTACATTTATATTTTTTAAAGATATTATTTAATTAAATCAAATAAATGAAATGGATGATTTCAATGAAAAAATAATATAAAGTAATACGATTACAATTACAATTTTTAAAAGAATATAATATACCTTTATAAATGAAAAAGAGAAATAATTTACAATGTTAAAAGAGTATAATATAATATAAATAGATACATGAAATTAAAATATTAAATATAATCTGAAAGTAGAAAATTATAATAATTACATTTACGACATTACACAAATTATAATTTCAATAATTTAGATAAATGAAAATGTAAAAGAAGAATATTGTTAGGAAAAATCCCTTCATGTTTTAATGATGTTAAAATTAGCTGACCTTGGGAAGTCAGCTGAGGTACGGATCAGAGAAGAGAAGATCAGCTGAGGTCCAGAAGAAGAACCCTGCTAAGGAGTGAAGATCAGCTAAAGAGTTGAGTGCAGTAAAAAGAGGACAAGCTCCAAAGTTCAGCTGATGTGGGACAAGATAAGCTGAGGTCGTCAAAGGATGTTGATTCTAGGATTCGTCCAAGTTCAAGATAATCAAGCTAAGGAGACAAACTCATATTGAAGATCAGGCCAACAAGGAAAGAAGATCATCTGGAGATAAAGATTAGAATCAATCAGTCTCTTTGATTGATTGATTCCACGTTTATAAGAAATTCAAAGTCTAATCAACTCAAACGTCTAATATTTGATACTTATAAAATAGGAGTACCAGAGTGAAATTCAACAACAATCTTAAGCACGATTAAACTAGCAGAAATGCTGTAAAATTTCCTCTGTACTCACACTCGCAAAACCTTTTCATAATTGTTTATCCATTGTAAAATTTTATAGAAGTCATTAGTTAGTTGCATGTTTGCACTAACTGGTTGTAAAAGAGTCTTTCTCTCACAGTTTGTAAGGAAGTGAGTTAGTAGATAGTCCCTCCGATCCAAGTTGGATACAGGAGAGTAGATGTAAGATATGATCCGAACCAATTAACCCTTGTCTCGTACCTACCTTTATTTGCTTTATATTCTGTATACTTGTGCAGCTGGACGGTACAAGTCAAAGTTGGAAGATGTTGAGTCACCATTGTGGGCCTGGGCTTGTTTGGGTATGTTTGGCCTTTACTGCAGCACTTATTTAATTGCAATAAAATGGGGCTGCTATTACTTGCTTGAAGTAGTCCTGCCAGAATTCATCATATTCTTTTTTCTACAATTAGGGGCTGATTTAGTGCATGTATTATTTCACTTTATGGTGAGACTTATTTGGTGGGTCTTTTGGGATTCATATCTGGACGGTTACGCTCGTTGCCTTAATAGCTTTTATTTTAGTTTGGCAAATTTATGGGGACCTGACAAATTTAATTTAGTATCTCTTTTTTCCTACGATATACCAATTTTTTCACAAGGGTGGTTTACAGCTAGGTTTTTAACGAGGCTTTTTTAAATTTGTCTTTTCGCCCGCACTCCCGTGTTGGGGGAGATTTGCAGTTATTTTCTTTTACTCTTTATCAATAAAATTATTCGCTAAATTTGAATTTGAGTAAAGATACAGGACGATTGAGAAATCCCTACTACACAACTATTTTAGACTAACTTAATTAAATATAATAACAATGCATGATGAAGCAGGCATTTGCATACTTTGTTCATGCAGACGCTAACAAATACAACTTGACTTCTTTCCTCCAAAAGGGAAATTCTCAATCCATCCTACCACCAAAAAAAAAAGAAGAAGAAGAAGAAGAGAGGTAACAATATGATCACATATACAACCACAAGTTCTCCTCATCATCTCCAAATCCCTCAATCGATCATAATCAAAAGAAATCACCACTGGTTGGACTGTAACCAGTACAATAGTACGAATCGAGAGACGAGCCTCCTTGATAATTCATAACCCCGTTATTATCGGGGTACTGCTGAGCCGGTGCATTCCAGTTGTCTTGTTTCCAACCATCTGTAACAAGTCCTGCAGCTTGGTATTGGTAGCCTGTGCTTGAGTAATTGTCATAGCTATAGCCTAGGTTGATCACGTCCGTTGGTTCGCTCAACGAGCCCGTGGAATGTTCCACGCGAATGGCGACCTGATCGCGATGAGATGAAGGAACATGAGATTGGTCATGAATTCCCAGTGCAGTTGGTGGTTGATAGTAGTTTGGATATTGAGAATTGTGGTCACTTATTTGGTTGTCATATGATGGCCCTTCATCCCAAAGTGTTGCCTGTGGCTGTTGAGTGAAGTGATTGGTGTTCATGTTTCCTCCATCATTTGTGTAGGCCAAGTTTATAGCTGCATGAAATTAAACATTTGGAGAATATGTGAGCGATTTGAAGTTTTTTTAGGGCTAAATTACACTTTACTAACCTAACTATTTGGTTTTTCATCCCATATTTCACTACTTTAAATTAGATGGAAGAATTATATTAAATGATCACATTTTAATTTACCTTGATTCCACTTTGTTTAATTAAATAAAAGTGCAATAAGGTTATTTTACACTTGACTAAAGGTGAATTTAAACTTCGTCAGTCCTTGTAAACAACCTCAATTATTGAATAATAATCTTTCTAACCAGCGTGTGAGAGCAATAAAAGTCGGAACTTTCATTAGCGTCGACCTTGAATGGCGAAGCGCAACAAATTAAATTGTGGTTCTCACATACCTGGCATTGATGAGGGGAGTGCATGAGGGGGTTCTCTTGGTGGTGCGGAATAGGATAGGTATGGATATTGCAGCCCTTGGTAATAACTCGAGTCATATGGTTTGCTAAAACTGAGAGACATTCCCGACATTCCAAAAGTTGGATCGAAATAAGGAGATTCGTGACTTGGAAACGGTTTAAGGCTTATGTCAAAGAGTCGTTGATTACATTCCAAAAGCTTTTCATAATGTTTATCCAAGATTCCAGGTTTGAAGCTCACAATGTGTCTCCTGATGAAGATCGAATGTATGAGAAAAAGAAAAATCAATTATTAACACAGAGTAATCAATTTACATAATATCAAAGCTAATTATGAGATTTGAGTAACAATTAAAGTACCTCCAAATGGAAGCTTGTCCCCCTGTGAAATCAGATGCTTGTTTCCAAAGAGTATGCTTTCTTGGCTGAGGATTGAGTTCTTGAAAGTACGAAGGAGGTTCAATCAGCTGCACAAGAAGTAGCATTCTTTACATATAAGATAACTACGTATGGAGTAGTAAAATGAAAAATGTAAATTTTGGGATAATTAATTAGGACTATATATTGGGACGTCTAACCTCAACTTCAAGAATTCCGGGCTGATTTTCAGGCGTAATTCCTCGGATCGCGGAGATATTAGACCATTGCATTTCGATCTTATACTTCAAAGCTCCTTCGAGCACTTCCCAAACAAGTTTGTGCTTCGCGTAGTACAGTTTAGCAGTTAAGTCACCTTCGTGCAAACTGAACCTCTGCATAAATGTAGGTGCATGCATGTGTAAGTTGAGTAAGTCTGTTAAAATCAGTTACACCGTTCAACTCGAAAAAGTATTTGTTGTTTCAGTCATACTATCAAACTAATATTTTTTAATGAAATAACTGATATTTTTTAAAAATACCCACAAAATACAAATAAATTTCACACTAAAACTGATTCATAGTATACTTAGTTTATGTACCTGCCAATTCCCAATCTTAATGGAAGTTGCAGGAAAATTTCCAGCCTTAAGTTTTTCGGACAAGGAGCGGCGGCGGCCCAAATTTTCATTGGTTTTTGATTCGGATTTTCCTTTAAACACACTCATCTGTACCATATCTAGAAAAGAAGGTGTTTTGTTCAATCTCAAGCCAATAGGACTCCATGAGTTTGATGATGAGCTATTTCCAGTATCTCCTCCCTACAAAATCAACATTGCTAAAAGTTTAATTATTTCATGCATAATTGTTTTCGTCACGAAAGTTTGAAATCATAATAGATATAAAATCATGAGGAAATTAATATAAATATGCACAGAAATACTTGGTTGGTTTTTTTGATTTTGTTACCACAAAAATTCGGAATAAGAGATGAAACGTGATTTACAAAAGGATCTCGAGTAGTTCATCGTGTCTTCACACTGTTGCTTCAGAAGATTAAATTGGGAAAAAGAGCTAAAGAAAGAGTCCTTTTATTTTATTAAAAGATACTCTGTCCATCCCGTAGAAACAAACGAGAGGGAGGGAGCACGTGTATTAAAAAAAAAAAGTGAATTAAAATATAAAACTGAAAAAGTAATGTTTGTACCATTTGCTAAAATTTTATGTAAAAATTAAAAAAATTAGTTGAATCGAGTATAATATATACTCCCTCCGTCCCTGGTCTTTCTTCACAAAGACCAGGACACACATATTAAGGAAAGGTTGGAGTATGTGAGTGTGAAATTAAATAATAAAATATAAAAAGTATATTTTATTGACTTTTGTGAGTGTAAATTATTTCCTTTTTAAGGTGTGAAGAAAGAGTTGGGACGTCCCGAAATGGAAAAACAAAAAGAAAGAGTTGGGACGGAGGAAGTATAGATTAAAAAGTTGAAAAATAATGACATTTATAAATATGTAAATATTACGAGAATGAAGTTTATGTAATGAATTTTTTTTTTTCGTTTGGATCTTCAAGTTTTTATGAATGTCTCAAAAAAAAAATTGTGAATTCTCACGAGACGGAGGGACTATTAATTTGATAAGTAATACTGTATAAGGAAAACTACTTATAATTTTGAGTTTAATTTACAAAGAAACTCATATAATATGCAAACTCAAAACATTACCAAATATTACCATCTTTGAGCATGCAATGAGATAAGAGAAGAGAGAGAGAGACCTGCTGGCATTGGGTTTGAAGATAGCTTTGAGAAGGCTGAGAAGATTGATCATCGGGCATGAATATGTCATAATCAGATTCATATTCTTCATCTTCCCAATGCATACTTTGATTACTTTCAATCATATTAGTAGTATTATTTAGCTCAACTTGTAATACTTGCGTTGATACGTACAGACAAGCTATATATATAGGCATGAATGAGGCTGAAGCCGCCACACGTGGAGGAGAGAGAAAAAAAAAAGAAAAAAGTTAAAAAAAAATACGTTGAAAGAAAGAGAGAAGAAAAGGACAAACAGGGGAAAGCAGAGCATAAATACGTCTCTGAGATTTCCTAATGATGCTGGCCTACGGCATCAACTAATACTAATATTGTGTTATTATATATTATATTACTTATTATCCATTTTAAGTGAGAAAGAGATAATTGAATTAATAAGTGGAGATAATAAAGGTGACTTTCTTGCATACACACTTCACTAAGGTTGTCACTTGACGGAGTGATTTAAAATTATGAATTTTAAATTTATAAAATAAATTTATTTTATTTATTTGGATAAAATATTTAAATGGATTGATTTTAAATACTTTATTTTGTTTATAGAAATTTAAATAGTAGTTAAAATCATGTCATTTAAAATCAATTAATTTTTAAATGAAAAAATTATAAAAATAATTAAAAAATATCACTAATACAAATTCATTCTATGCAAATAAAAATAAGCCTACGTGCAAAAAATTTAAACCAATTTATTTATTTTTAAATCCCTTGAATTTAAATGACTCTATCTAAACACGATCTAGCATAATTTTGTAATATTGATGGAGTTATTTCATTAAAAATTGAATTCAAGATATTGAGCGAGTCTAATATGACATGAAAGAATTTTATCTTATTTAAAAGTATGTATAAAGGTGCTGAATTAATTTTTTTGTTTAATTTCCTAACACTTTTTTTAATTACTTCCCACCCTTTTTTTTTATTTTTTTTGTCCATAAATTTTTTTTAAGTATCACTAGTAGCATATAATAATGACTGTAAATTAATAATTAATGGTGGGCCTCCACATAGACTGCTACCTCATGTTTGTCTTAATATGTAGAATTACGCATTGATTTAATTGATGTCTCAATCATCTCACTATTGGCACGAAGTAGATATCCCGTATTGAATTAGGTGCATTCCAGCAGACTAATTGTTTAATTTTTTTTTAAGAAGCACTAATTTAACTGCTAATCTTTCTTATGGTATATATGCATCACCACTGTAAAAATATCAAGAGTCTAAAGCTAATCATTAGTTGTCTTCTTGCATGCCAAGCCTCCTAAATTATTAATTATGAGTCTCCCTCTTCTAAATTTGAGTACACAGTAAACTCTACTTCAAATAATTTAAATTAAAAATTAGATTGACCCTCAATTAGATAAGTAAATATGCTTAATATTTTCGTACCTAAAGCTGAGCGAGATTTTTATTGCATGATAATGATAGTAATAAGCAAGGTTGTAGTAGTCGAAAATCAGTAATTGGACGTTTTTTTGCTGCCTAGCACCTAATCAACGCCTAGGCAGCCGCCTAGTTTTTTTTAATATTTAAAAATACACCTAGAACCGTCTAGGTATCGCCTGGGCCGGCAACAAGGCACCTAGGCCCAAAAACGCCCATAATTATCGATTTTGCAGAAATCAGATCGGCAAGTGGCCGCCTAGCGTCTAGCTGCCTAGGCCGATTTTTGCAGTACTGATAATAAGGCATGACAGTGATAGTCAGAATGCATGACAGTTATGACAATGAAAGTCTTCGTTGCATATTAATGCATAACAGTGATATCCTTAATGCATGATATAGTGATATTTTTTTATTACACAACAGTGATAGTCATAAGACAGAACGGTGATTGTACTAATGCATGCTAGTGATGTTATTAATAATCTTGTTTTAGATTCGTGCAAAATGATATATTCAATGTTAACTGGATCTGATAACCACAAACCTTATAAGGTAATTCGACATTCTATCAGTATGGCGCACCAGCATCTCCACTAAGATGTCTCAACCTTTTGAGGCTCGTTCGGGATGAATTGGGAAACGAACGTCTCCTCCTCATCAATTTGCATTTTGGGGGATGGGAGAACGTTTGAGATTTGAAGGGGACGGCAGTGAGAGATTGGGCAGTGGTCTTCTTTTGATTGTGAGTAAATGGAACAGTGAATAGGGAAAGAAGCTTCGACTTACTAAGGGAATCATGATTATAGGAGATGGCGGAAGAGGCGGTAGTAGAAGCAGTGGCCGAGATTGTCGTCCTTGGCAAAGAACAATAAGCAGCGGCGTAGTATTATATGATTATCTTGTAGAGAAGTCACAAAGTGTTAGATTATTGTTTCAAATAGATTTTGATGATAGCAAAGTATAGGATTGCATATTTGGAAACTAACATTTCATGTCAAAAATTGAAGAAGATAGGAAAGTTACAATTGCTAAAAGAGAAGTATACAGTTGTAGACTTATGAACCTACAGCTGAACAAGATCTTACAACTGCAACTTAACCTACAACAAAAGAGTAACTTGCAGGAGCAAAGGTAGTGTTCAAAGGACAAACCTACAGCTAATCAAGACCGTTGATAGATCAAGTACAAAAATTAAGAGAAGAAGATGATAGAACACTCTTAATCACTCAGATTAGTGAAACATTAATTTGCACTCGCTAGAGAGCACTTAAGGATGTTTTGATTGAAGGTTTCTAAAGGACAATGAAGATTAAATTCAAATACAAAATAAGCACAATAGTACATCCAGTACTATTGTGAGTGTAAGACGAAAACTACCTCACACATGTGGAGTTTTATAGAGAGAGTAAGGGGAGTCTTATCCAGAATTCAAAATTTTGAATTCTCCAATGGATAAGTCACACATCTTCATCTATAAATAGACAAAGATTTCAAAAGGAGCAACAACAACAACTCGAGTATTCAAGCATTCAACCCTGAGCATACCTTCAGCTAGTAAATTATCTGAGAGTAGTTTAAGGAAAACTTTTATTTGTGATTCATAGACTAGTGTGTTAGGATTTTCTTAGTGAAGAATCACACTTTTTGTTGTTGTTCCATCACTTGTTCTATTCTGTTTTAAATCTACTTAGTGTAGATTTTTCTTTGTTAGGTAAAAGACTCTGAGTGACTCACTTGTATTCTTAGTGAATAGGTTTAAGTGTTTTACCTAGAATAGTGATATGAGTGAGAGCTAGTTCTTAGGGGAAAACACTTGTAAATGGATCTAAGTGATCATCTTAGTTAATTTTGCACCTTAGTGGTGTAACAGTAGATGTAGAAGAACTTTTATAGTCTCTAAACCACTATAACTTGCTTGTATTGTTCTTTATTTTGTGTTATTATTCTTATATATTGTCTACTTATCTTGTTGCATGCATCATATATTTAAACCAACTGCATAAAACTTGTAAAATTTGAACTTGAAATCCACAGTTGTAGACTTGTTAGTTACTCAGCTGTAAACTTCATTGTTTATATTATTTTTTATTAATATACACATTTATTCTGCTGCACACAAAGGATTTTCAATACACTTCAAAAGTTGCTCTGAAATATTATCTACATGTTGCTTTTATTTTCTATTTATTTTTAAAAAAAAAAACTTGCAGCTGTAAACTTCATAGTCTACAGTAGTATTATTTTTGGTCAAAACCTTGTAGATTGTTTCTAAAACTTTACTACTAAGAAGGCTCTAGTAACCTTGTTTTAAAAGTTTAAAATTCTGACTTGATGGTCTATTCACCCCCCGCCCCTCTAGACCTTCACCATTAAGGACCAACGAGTGGTATCAGAGCAGTTGGTTTGCCACTGATTTGATCAGTACATAGCTAGATCCTATTTGTTTTTAAAAAATACACATGCATATTTACTTGGCTCCTACAATAATGAAATCCAAGTTTCATATATTTTCAGCAGAAGACTATGATGAATGGAAGATAAGGATGCAAGAACACCTTTCAGCAATAAATGATGAATTTTGGTCAATTATTGAAGAATGACCTATTGTGATCCAGAAAGTAAACACTGCAGCTGATCAGTCTAGTGGACTAGCTCAAATCATTTCTAAGCCGAGAAAAGAATGGACTGAGGATGATAAGAGAAGATCAAACCTTGATAATATTGCAAAGAACACTATTTATCGTTCACTAGATAAAATTGCGTTCAGCAAAATCAAGTACTGCAAAATTGCAAAAGAAATATTGGAAAAATTGAAAATGATTTGTTAAGGAACTGACCAAATCAAAGAACACAAACTCATGATTGCAGTTCAAAATTCTGAGAAGTTCAAAATGAAATCTGAAGAAGTTCTTTACAAGTTTGAGTCAAGATTTATTGAAATACTCAATGAGCTTAAATCACTTGGAAATGAATACTCATAGAGAGAAATGAACGTGAAAGTTCTAAGAGCTTTACCCTCTGAATGGGATATGAAGGTAATTGCAATGAGAGATTCAAAGGATTTATCTAAGATATCCACCTTTGAACTCTTTTCAAAATGAGGGCTTATGAATTTGACATAAGTAGGAGAAAAGAACCAGACACTGCAAAGGTTACATCTCTTGTAGTAGACAACCTTGCAATTGCAGTTTGTGATAAAGAAAACTTGGCTCTTTTCATAAAGGAACTCAAGAAGTTTGGAAGATGGTCAAGAACAAAGAAGTACCAATCTACACCTAGTGAAGAATGTAAGTTTTATAAATCAAGTGGAACTAACTCATCTTATCTATGTTATAACTGCAGAAAACCTGAGCATTAAATCAAAGATTGTCCATACCCAAAGGCAGAGAAATACACTGATGAAAAAAAGATAGCCAGAAGAGAAAATAAAAAAAGTTTGACAATGAGAAAATTAGAGTACTTTTTTCCGAGTTTGATAAAAACTAAGAAGAAGATCTCTCTCTTCTTTTTAAAAGTCAACTGTAGAGTTGGATGATAGTGAGTCAACTGACTCAGATGAGGAGAATGAAGCCCTTATCTATTTAATGTCTAGAGATGAAGAGGTATGCTCATCATCTAGTTGTAGATCAGACAAGGATCTTACCAGTGAGATGCTTGATGCAATCCAGAGGATACAAGAAGATGCAAAGAACATCAAGAAAGAAAATGAGGTTTTACGAAGAGACAATCAAATTATAAGGGAAAATATGGAAGTTCTACTTGCAGGAGTAGAAGATGTAGAGAAGCAACTAATGATCTTACAAGAACTCAAAGAAGGGGTCAGTTATTTGGAAAATAGCAATGAGGAACTCTTTCTTTAAGCTAGCTGCAGAACTGCAGATTGTGTGGAATATCAAGAAGAAATCAAACTGAAATATTTGAAAATATTTGATCTTGAAGAAAAAAAACTACAATCAACAAAGAAAGTTAGATTGTTTTGAAAAATCTTCCAAGCAATTAAGAAAGATGATGTCTCAACAAGACATACATGTGACTTAACTAGATTAGGACACAATCCTTGTGATTGGATAACTTATCTGCAGAGTACTATTCCAAGGTATTAACCTGAAAGAAAGTTTGTTAAGAGTCCTAAACAGACACAAAATAGAGAAGTTGTAAGTTCAAATCTATATGAGGATGAGGTCAATTTCATAAACTTGTTCAAAAGTTTATCTCAAGAGAAGCAACAGAAAATCATTGAGATTTCTATGCTGCTCCTAAAGAAATAATTGATAAGATACAAGCTATGACCTTGAAGATAAGAGTACAGTCTAAACAAACTCTACAGCCATAAGTTAGAGTTGTCAAGAGAAAAGAGAAAGTGTCTGATTTGTCCCCCTCACCAAGTTATTACAAAGGAGGATCAAGCAAAGTCTATAGAAAATCTACAGTTACTAAGAAAGCTTGGATTGCAAAGAGTACCAGTGAAGGAGATCCTAACTTATGGATTCCTAAGAAATAATTCATTCTATTTTATAGGGAAAAATTACAACCACTAAAAAGGAGATTGGGTATATAGATAGTGGTTGTGCAAAACACATGACAGGAGACAAGAATTTACTATAAACATTAGAGAACACAAAAGCCCCAGAGTAGTTTTTGGAGATAATTCCAATAGAATTGCCAAAGGATCTGGATGTTAACGTAAATAAAATGTACAGATAAATAATAATTATCTGGTTGAAAGACTAAATCATAACCTACTAAGTGTGAGTAAATTTTATGACAAATGCTACACTGTAGGTTTTACACATCAGACCTGTATGGTTAAGGATGGTAATACACAAACCATAAAACTAACAATTCCAATAAAGTTAGTTGGTTGTGGCAATGGGAATCTACAGTTGAGACTACATTCTTTCTAGCAAATACCTTTAAAACCATGAATGAACTTTTGAATAACAACCTTGTGAGAGGGTTGCCAAACACAAAGTTCAGGAGGATCATTTATGTGATGCTTGTGTAAAATGAAAGCAAACAAGGAAATCATTCAAAAGTAAAAATCATTCAAGCACATCAAGAGTATTAGAACTTTTGCACTTGAACTTATTTTGGACCATTTGAACCAGTAAGTATCAGCGGCAAAAAGTATACTTTCATGGTAGTAGAGGATTACTCAAGATTTTCTTGAATAGTATTCCTAAGAAAGAAGAGTGAAACTCTACAAAGACTACCAGAATTGATGAGAAGAATTCAAAATGAGAAGAACTTGAAAATAGTGAAAATCAAGTCTGATAGAGGCACTGAATTCATAAATCAAGTAATTAAAGAATATTGCTCAATTCATGGGATCAATCATGAATACTCTACTGCAAGAACACCACAATAAAATGTTATAGCTGAAAGAAAAAACAGAACTCTAAAGGAAGTTGCAAGGATAGTGATAGTTCAAGCGAATTTTCCTAAGAGATTTTGGGTAGATGCAACAAGCACAACTTGTTACATTCAAAGCAGATGCTTAATTGTCAAGATTTACGAGAAGACGTCTTATGAGTTATGGAAATGAAGATCTCCAAATATTTCATATCTTCACATTTTTGGATACAAATGCCCCATATTGAAAATGGGAAAGAACACCTAAAAACATTTGACTCTAAGTATGATGAAGGTATCTTTCTTGGTTACTCTAATGTAAGCAAAGCATAAGTGTTTAATAAAAGGACAATGCTTGTTGCGGAATCAAATCATGTAGTATTTGATCAAGAACGTCACAAGTGCAGAAAAACTTGAAGACTCTCAAGAGGATAACTCTTCAGACACAAATCTGCAGTCATATGTTAGTTTTGAAACTCTTGTAGAGTCAACTAACAAGGATGAAGGAACTGTGATAACTTAGTTATCTGCTAATGAGATTGGTGGAGATGAAAATCAAATCTATGAGAATATTTAAAGAGTTACCAACTACTGGACTTGATGAGTCTGCAGTTAAGGAATCTACAACTGTGCAGAATAATGATCAAAGTAATACATATTTATTCTTATAAAAGTACAATTTCTCTTACGATAACACGTATTTACCCATATTGTAACACAAATTGGGGAGCAAATGTGTGCTACAATCTTATGAAAGTTGTTCTTTTTATATATACTCATTTATTTTTATATAATAAATATTTTTCATATAATACAAGAACAAAATGTGTGTTACTATAAGAAAATATATTATTTTTTCATAAATATTTATGAAAAAATAATATATTTTCTTATAGTAACACACATTTTTTTATTAGATTGTGTGAAAAAATTATTTTTATAAAAATAAATTAATATATATAAAAACAACAACATTTAATCTGATTGTAACACACATTTTATCTGATAGTAACATTCATTTGCCCAAATTGTAACATACTTGAGAGAAAAAAACCTAGAATTATAGTAGCGAAAATCTTAAAAAAATGTCCAAAACTGACCCGACCCGAGTACGAAACCGCGAATATTAATATGATATGTTATACACGTGAAACAATTTACATGAATGTATCTCATCAATTAATCATAATTTGGACTATTTCACTGTTTAAACAAGCAATGCCTTCTACTTTACCGTTTTTGGCCAAAAATAATTATTAATGAGGACTTTAATTATTCAATAAGTAAATTAGATTTGCTTGTTTTGTGGACCTTTCATTTTTTGAAATTCAACTTTTTGGCCAATTTTAATTATGTAATGACAATTGATTACATGTAAATGTGTACATAAAAGTATATATATATTTTAATTTATATACTAAATTTATTTAATAAAAAAATAATAGAAAAATTATGTAAATGTGTGTAGTATTATACTCCCTCCGTCCCACTATAAGTTGCTCATTTTGCCATTTTCGTCCATCCTACTATATGTTACTCATTTATTTTTTTTACCTTTTTCGAAAATTACTATTCACTTCTTTATTATTATTTTTAATATTTTTTACCTTATTCTCGTTACTTTTTCACTTTTCTCCATCACATCACTTTTACTTTTTCACTTTTTCCATCACATCACTTATATTTTTTCTCTTTTACCTTGATTTGTGTGACGGAAGAAGTAATTTATATGGAACATTTATGTTTTAA
This sequence comes from Prunella vulgaris, assembly GCA_026898435.1. Classification (NCBI taxonomy): domain Eukaryota; kingdom Viridiplantae; phylum Streptophyta; class Magnoliopsida; order Lamiales; family Lamiaceae; genus Prunella; species Prunella vulgaris. The sequence goes on along the minus strand of JAPKLY010000056.1, from coordinate 1,621,770 downwards.
GGATAAATTAATATTAATTAATTTAATATGGAATGTTTATTTATTTACCTATGAAGGAGTCAGTATTGATTAATTTGATATGTTTAATTTGGATTAATTTAAAATTATGGTATGAATTAGTAAAATTAATAGATAATGAATGATACTATGTATGTCATTTATCTTTTATCAAATATTAGTATGAATTTATTTAAGGATATTTTATCTCACTTAATGAATTTGACTTAATCACGATATAAAATTGATGTTGATTAAAAATCTCATGAAGATTGAATAAAACTTCATCTCTTGCTATTTAGTCATTTAGATTGAATTAATAAAGTCAAATGTATTTTACTTATTATGTATAATTATGAATTTTATAATTGGTAATTACATTCCAAATTAAGAATTTAATTAAATTTGTAAATTTATAAATTTAACTGGGAATTATGCGACTAAGTCATTTAATTAAATTTCATTCAAAATACCATTCAAGTGCTATTTAGGTTGCATTAATAAAGTCAAATTTATTTTAATTATTATGAATAATTATGAATTTTATAAATAGTAATTTCATTCTAAATTAAGAATTTGATTAAATTTATGAATTTAATTCGGAATTACTAGACTAAGTCATTTAATTAAATTTTATTTGAAATACCATTAGTACCTCCTCAAATTACGAACGATATATGTTTCATAATTTAGAATTAAATTTTTGAGTCCAAGTCGTTTAATTAAATTCCAAATTTCATTCGTAAATTATGTGACTAAGTCATTTCTAATTATTAAGAAATTCTTAATTACGCATAATAATTAAATTTTGATTTGGAATAAAATTTATAATTATGAAATTCTTTATTATCTAATATAATTTTATTAAATTAAATAGTTTTAAATATAATTCTGATACATAATTTTTATGAGCAATAAAAAAGAAAATAAATAAGTTTTAGTCAAATTAATCAAATTAGCATACTCAGTCAAATTCTAACTAATTAAATAAATGACTTGGTCAATTTTGCAATACTCTACATCACAATTATTATTGAGACATCGAAATTATGAAACATAATTACGCATAAATAGAAGGACAAAATTATTTAATTAATATAATATCATTCTAAGATGGAAACATGAATTAATTAGTAATTACTATCATTCCAACATTCAAAAATTAATTGCGCATAAATAGAAGGAAAAATTAACTAGTAATTAGTATCATTTCAAAATCTAAATTAATAAGTAATTACAGTAATTAGTATCATTCCAAAATTAAACCATCAACATAATTTTAAATTAATTAACTTTTTTTTAAATATAGAAGCATTTATTTTTATTAATACGTCCATTAAGCAATTATTATTTAGATTGCATAATTTTAGGTATTACTTATTTTGAATATCTAATATGAAGATAGTTTAGTATACAGAGGAAAAATAAATTTTAATAGAATTAATTATGAAATTGCATAAACGAATTTTAATATTTATTTTGTAAAATTATTTATTAAATGGCTATATACTTATTAAATATATTCAAATTTAATACAACTCATCAACTCCTAAAATTATACAAACCATATGTTAGTCCCTTAGTGGTGAAGGTCTAGAGGGAGGGTGAATAGACCTTCAAATAAATCCATAAAATTTTTAAAACACAGTTTATATTAAAGCCTTCTCAGTACCTTTGTTACAAAATCTACAAGTGTTTTGGACAAAAATTATAGATGTAAACTAGAGACTTTCCAGCTACAGAGTTTGAAACTAAGCAAATACAAATTCAAGTTGTAGAAATCTTTTTCAAAGGTGGTTCTCACACTTTTCGAAAATGTGTTGAGAAACTTCTGTGTGCAACGAAAATAATGTAAGTGTTAATGAAAAATAATATAAACAACTTAATATACAGCTGAGTGACTACGGAGTCTACAACTATAGATTCTGAGTTTGTGAATTTTATGCAATGACTTCAAAACAATGATGCATGTAATAAATATCAAAATTTAAGAACAGTAAATAAAAAGTAAGAACAACAATTTATAGTTGTTCAGAGACTATAAAGTCTTCTTACATCCACTGTAATATCATTTAGGTGTCAAATTCACTAAGATGATCACACGGATCTTTACAAGTGCTTCCCCCTGTGAACTAACTCTCACTCAAATCACTATTCTAGGTAGAACACTATCCTATTCACTCATAATCTTTTAACCTCACAAAGAAAAATCTACATTAAGTAAATTACAAAAACAAAAATAAGGTGAGTGAACAACAAAAGAAATGTGATTCTAAGTAAATCTTACCAAGCTAATATGTGAATCACACAGAAAATATCTCTCTCTTAAATCTCTCACAAAGTGTTTGCAAGCTGTAGATTTGCTTAGATTGAATGCTACTATGCTCGAGTTGTTGTTGTTGCTCCTTCATATTTTTTTTCTATTTATAGATGAAGAGGTGTGACTTATTTGTTGGAAAATTTAAAATTTTGAATTCTGGATAAGGCTCCTCTTACTCTCTATAATCCTCCACATGTGTGAGGTGGTCCTCTTCCTTTCATAATAGTACTTAATGTACTATCTGTCCTTTGTCTGATATACCTAAATAATCCTTATTATCTTCAGAAATCTCTTCAGCAAATATCCTTAATCACCCACTAGTGAGTGCAGGTTAATGCTTAACTAATTAGAGTGTTTTAAGGTCTTCTAGTTCCTTCCTCTCTTAATATTTGTACATGTTCTTCCAGTGGCTCTTTATAGCTGTAGGTTTCTTCATTGAACTGTAATCTTGCTCCTGCAAATCAGTCTACAGTTGTAGGTTAAGTTGCATCTATAAGATCTTGTCCAGTTGTAGGTTCGACAAGTCTACAGCTGTAGACTAATTAACTTATCAACTGTAACTTTATCATTCTTCTTCAAAAAATTTACCCGAAAAGTTAGTATGAAAACATGAAACCCTATATTTTGTTGTCATCAAAATCTATCTAAGAAAATATCCTAACACCATCAATTCCTAAAATCTGAATAGTATCAACAATGCGAGTTAATATTGACCTTGTCTTGTCTATTTATATGAAATAATAAATTTTATAATTAGATGTGGAACAATATATCAAATTATTTAAAACTCTATAGTCTATATACATAGTTAATTTTATTTAAATGATCACATACTTTACGCTGTATTTTACAATTTTGCAAAGGACAAATTAAATTCTATATACAAAGATTGAGTACCAAAAATAAAAAATAAAAGGGATTCTTAAAATAATTTAATTATATTATTCAATTAAAATCATAAATTAAAACAAAAAATATGTTGAAGCCACTTCCAGAGCTACCATGGTCGACGATGTTCGTCCTTGAACAACCTCACTTCTTCACATGGTCGAAATATTTGACCCTAATGGATTGAAATCATTATGTCATGCACTTGACCAGATTGTCACCATCGTAAAAAGACACGAAGACGCCATTCAAACGGTCCTCTTCGATTGACTCTATAGTTCAAAAATTTGGAATATGACAATGGGAAATTGAAACATTCAATATAAAAAAACTAAGATATTAATTAGTAATATATCACATACCGATTTGGATTGAATCTAAGATGTCGGGGTGGAGGTACCAATGATGGTATTGGGGATGGTAGATGAAAAAATTGGTATCCTGCAAAAAGAATTAGATGAACAATAATCAGAAATAGAGATAAGAGTGAAATCATGCCAGAAAATTGTAGATATTGTTATGAGTTGCAGCAAGGAGGAACAAAATGAAGTGTGAAAATAGTGGAATAAAATTTTAGTTTTATAGACACTAATGAAAAGAAATACATGGTACGGATTAGAGGTTTGATGTTGGATGGTTGAGAGCTCAGGAGGAGCATGAGTCAGTGGAAGATGATGATGATAATCTTTCACTGAGCGTTGTTGGCAGATCGAAGAATAAGGCTGGGCCGTCTCAGCCAACTCCTGAAGAGGAAGAGATGGTCATTTCTAACACTAAAAAAGAGGATGACACTTCTGTTCCTGACATTTCAGACCTCACTCCCTTCGAGTTGAATGCACGTAATCAGGCGTGTAGATTTGTTGAAAAGAATCTTCCTTCTCTAACAGGTGCTTTCAAGGAGAAAGTAATCAAGCTCAGGACGTACGCCTACACTAGGAAAGTCACTTATCAGGAAATAACCACTCTGGCTATAAGAAAGGTTGGGTGCTCTTCAGAAGGAGGAGAGGGCAATATGCGATGCAATCTACATCTCTGGATTTGCCCAAATCCTGAAGAAGGACGACTTCATCTGAGTCGTCAAAGCAAAGATCCCTGAGGTTGGTTACTCAGACGAGGGAGTATTGACTGAGGAAATTCAGAATCCATCCCACCTAGGTTCTGAAGAGGTGCAAGTCCAGGGGGAAGTGCATGACCGATGATATAACTCTCTGAGCCAGGGTTGCTGAGGCATCAGGAGAGGCTCCAAAAGCTCGAAAGTCCAGGCTAACAAAGCTCAAGATTGGACGCAACTTGAGGATTTTGGAAATTGTGATGGCCAAAAGGTTGAAGTCCCACTCTAGCGGAATCAAGCAACTGAGATCCAAATCTGATATGCTCAAGGAGAAAGTGACAGTACTTAGGGAGCAATTGAATGAACAGATCCTGGAGATTCAAACTCAGAGGGGTGTGGAACTGGCAGCAATGAAAAGCCAGACTGAGCAGCTGATAACTGAAGCACTGGCTGCTCAGGAGAGCAAGATGAGAAAGAGTGCTCTTGAGGTCTCAACTGCAGAAACTCAGATGATGGTTACTGAATTCAGCAATAATCTGAAGAAGGAGTAGGAGTCTTGGCACAAGGTGGTTACTGACTTCAAATCTGACTATGAAAAACAGATGTTCTCCATAGCCTCACTAAAAACTCAAGTGCAAATCTTCAGTCTGAGAAAATGGTTGGGAACGTGGAGAAGAAGATTGCTATCCTTAATGATCAGGTTGCCTCCAATGGAATAGCCATCTCCGATTTGGCAAAGAAGCATGCTGATGATGATGCCAAAAAGGGGGAAGGGAAGAAGAGTGGAACTCAGAAGAAAGGGGAAGGTCTTGATCAGAAAAGGAAGTAGGTTACTACTGAATCTGAGACTGAGTCACCTACGAAGAAGAAGAATGTGGCAGTTGATGATCTTTTTGAGGAAATGAACGAGGCCCTCTATCCTGAAGATTCACTGGTCAGGAAGGAAAAAAAGACTTATGAGCAGTTAGCTCTTCAGACCAGTATGCAAGCTACCCAGCTTGGTCTGCTGAAAGGACAGGTGGAAGTTGTTTCTGAGGAACTTCAAAAGAAGAAGAAGGCAGATACTGGAGGCTCAGGGACAGGGTCCAGTACTCCCGGAATGATTCAAAGAAATTCCATGATGCAACTCTCCGCGTGCTGAACAAGTGTCAGATCTCTTTGTCGAAGTGTGAGGATGAAGTTTAGAAATTATCAGGAAACAATTGTCATAGTTCAGGACTTTGTACTTATTGAATATCAATGGAACTTTTACATTCCTGAGACAACATCTCGTTGTTTCTTGATTTATTTTCTGCATCCTTATCAAGAACTGTGCTAACCTTTCTATACTTCCATCTTATAGACTAAGTTGCCTCAGCTATTAGAGGTCATCTTTTAAGTCCTATTGAGTTGGATTAAGTTAGGTTTTGACATCATCAAAAAGGGGGAAAATATTGAGATATTTTGAGTTGTTTTGATTCAGATCCCAAAACCATTAAGTGTGAAAAGATGAATTGTCTAAGTATAGTTTTAGGATTATATAGACTCAAGAATAGAGTCAGGATAGGTTAGACTTGTTTTATATTGACATGTACTCAATTCAGGGGGAACCATCTTAAAGGCTGAAGTCAGAAGCAAACGTCCTGAAGATCGAGGTCAGAAAAAAAACCATCCCTGAGGACAGTATGCATAATGAAGACCATGTTCAAGTAAATTGTCCTAAAGCTATGACATCCTGTAGATCCTGAGAAGATCGATCCTCAGAAGGCAATCCTGAGAAGACGAATGATAGAGTTCTACTGATTGTTCAAAGCGAAAACAAAGCGTATCAGTGAAGGCGGAAGTAACCTTAGTAATCGGGTTAAGTGTTCATCTTACTGACACTTTGTAAGTCCTGACAAAAAAGGTTACTGATCGTTTGGGACTTAGCATTTATGCTAAAAAGACTGAGGACAAAGAGAATGTCAGATCCGCTAAAGACAAACATTTATACACAAGTTAAAGTGCAACTTACTCGGAGTATTTAATGTATGATGAATCATAAAGTCTTGTCAACAACTAGTCGTTTGAAAAGTAGCCAGTGAGATAAAGACACGTGTGTACGGAGCTGACAGACTCATTTAATGTTCACAGTCGCAGGAGGTAGTAGCAGACTTTCACCAAAACAGCATGGTGAAAAGTACACGTCTATTCCTAGGCTGCCACCTACCTAACATAGGAAGATTTGTTTTGATCTCCTCAAACGGATCTATTACAAATCTTCACTATAAATACAGAAAGTCTTGCACCCAAACAAGGTTACGGGAAATTTCCAAGTCGAGATTTACCAAAATTCTAGCGCTCAAAGCATTCAAGCATACAACACTCTGCAATTAAATTTTCCTAGTTTTGTTAGTGAATCTATTATGTATTTAGCTTAGAGTGATAATACATCCTTAGCATAGCTTTGGTTGTAAGGATTATCATACCAATAGTTGGAAACTGAAAGCTAAACCACTCTAAGTTGTGAGTTGGTGAAGTGGGAAGGACTAGGACTTGTAAAACCACTCAGGGCTTGAATTCCTAGAGAGGAAGGAGACTACTCGTGCACCTTGGCACGTTAAAATACAAGATACAATCCTAAGAGTAGATTGCTCCTGTTTAAACAGGCCATGGACGTAGGAGTTTGAGTCTTTGAACCATGTTAAACTTCTGTTTGCTGATTTACTTGCTTTGCATAACCTAACTGTCATATCATTAGACCAGTAGAGCATTCAGCATTGATTTAAAACTCGAGAAGAAACAATCTTTCAGAACTAAGCCAAACATGTTCAGTAAATTACTAAAACGAGTATAATTCAGGGCTCACACTTCCGCACGTAAAAGCTTGTTTAGGTAGCTATCCAACTGACCAACTTCTCAGCAGTCAGTTGATGGGTTAACTTTACTGAGCTCACTCAGAGCACTTTTCAGGACTCAGTGTATTTAGTTCCTGAGCTGTCAGTCCTTGAGACTTTAGTTTCAGTGAGCACTGTCAGTTTAAGCTGACTGAGTTCCTAAGGAGTTATTTCCTGAAAAAGGAAAATTTGCTATAAGTGTATTCACCCCATACACTGATTCAGACTCATTTCGAGACCAAAAGGACCACCTCAGGAGATCGCAGAAAGGAATTTAATTAACCTAGACGCGGCCTAGGGACATGACAGATGTACTATTCAGTTGGGGAATCAGCCGCTGTGGCGTCTTCCCATTAGCATAGTACAGGAGATAACGACGGCACTGGAAGTCCACCTTGCGGAGCACGATCCTAGCCTACCAATAGCATAGGGGGGACCACATATGTGTGGTCCAAGCCTGCCATACTGTCCCTCATAACATATGCTCCCTCCATCCCCTTATAAGTCGCTCATATCTTTTGGGCATGAGTATTAAGAAGTGTATAAAAATATTAATATAGTACAAATGATGTCATGGGGAAAAGTGAAAAAGTAATGTGAATAGTGTAAAAAGTATTGATAATAATAATAAAGAAGTGAATATTAGTTTTCTAAAAAGGCAAAAAAACAAATGAGAAACATATAGTGGGACAGACGAAAATGGTAAAATGAGCAACTTATAGTGGGACGGAGGGAGTATATACCAGCACTTTAGAAGTTGGAAAAGAGTTGGAAAATTAAGCAGAAGAGTTACACACTCTCTATACACTTTGTACGTCTATAGATACGCAATTACATACACGAAGAGACGCACAATTCCTTATTGGAATTTTGTCATGCGCCCTTAGGGGTGGGCAAAAAATCGAAAAACCAAATTTTCAAACCAAACCGAAATATTTTGGTTAATTTGGTTTGGTTAATTAGGTTAAAAAATTTAACTTAAAAATTTCGGTTCGGTTAAAATTTTCAATAATCAAAAATTTTTCGGTTCGGTTCGGTTCGGTTATGAATCCGTAAAAACCGAAAAACCAAAATATTATATATATTATATAATATTTTTTATATTTATATAATATAAATAATATATATGAGTTATTTTAGTAACACTTATTAACTTTTCTTTCAAAATCCTAGTTTCATTTAGGAAAAGAGAGAGATTATACATAAAATTATGAAATATATTTAAAAAAATGCTTGAAAAATTAGATTATACATAAATTATGAAATGTATTTAAAAATTCGGTTTTAACCGAATTAACCAATATATGTTTCGATTTTTTCGGTTTCGGTTATTTCGATTTTCAAAAAATTTTGGTTCGGTTTCGATTTTGGATTATAAAACTCGGTTATTTTGGTTCGGTTAAAAAATAGTCCAAAACCGACCAAACTGACTGAACGTCCACCCCTATGTGCTCTCATTGTAATTTGTAACAGCTTCATTAGCTAATTAATTATATCCTCCACTTAAAGTCTTAGTCCTTGCAATATAAGGACTAGGCAAATTTTGGTATCCTTATCATATTATTCAGTGTTAATCCTATCAGATATATTGTTATTTGTTCAACAATATCACCATAATTATTACAGGACCAATATATAATATTAAAATTAAACAATCAAATAATTACATGATATAATTGAAATTTATAAAAAAAATTGGGATTAACATTGAATTCTAAATAACTCATGAGACCAAAAGAAATCCCCCTATTTTGTCTTTAAAATTGTGTGAGATCTTATTTTACAATAACTTATAGTTCGTTACCTGCAACAACCGAGAGTTCTGTCCTTAAAATATAATAAATTATCAAATAAATTTAATTTAAAATTTATTCTCGCACCTTATAAATTTTAAACTAAATTCTAAATAAACACTTCTAATATTCAAGCACTCATCACTTTGGTTAGGAGAAAATGTAACTATAAAAAAAAATGGAGAGAAAAAATAAAGTGAATAATTTATATAAGGAGCATTTATATATTAGTTCAAAAAATTTATATTTACAAATTAATTAAGAATATTCACGTAAACACATAAATTTTTTCTGCAAATAAATTTATTATTAATTTAGAACTAATTTATAATTAGAATTTTTTTTACTCCCCTGTCCCACAGGAATTTGCACACTTTTCTTATTCGGTCGTCCCATATAAATTTGCACACTACTAAAAAAGAAAACATTAATTTACGTGCACACTCACAAACTTATACACATATTTACCCATGTGCCACTATTTTATACATAAAATATATTTTTCTTAAAAAATGTACGGGACGAAAGTACTTCATATATTTGTACGGGTCAAAAGTACTTCCCGTAGGTGCAAATTTGTACGGGACGGAGGTACTTCGTAAATTTTCCTTTATATAATCTGGAAACTGCGAGGCAAATTGTTATTACTATAATAAGAATAAAGACTGTGGCTGGGTCATCATTAGGTGTAAGAGATTTGAACAGAGAAAGTAATAGTTATGATTGGGTTAGGGAATATAAAAAAAAAAATAGAAAAGTATAAATTGGTTCAATAAATTCGCACAAATTACAAAATGATTTATGTGAAGAAAAAAAAATATTTCTGTGCAAACACAAAAAACATTTTTGTGCAAATTTTTATGAACCAATTTGTAAATATAGTAATTTTTTTGAATCAATATGTAAACCACCAAAGAAAAAACTATATATATAAAAATGATGCACGTGAGACATTGAACACTATGCTGGAAATGGAAAGTGGTGATTGGATTAATTAATGGATGCCAAATCTTTCAATGGATAAAGACCGGACATGTGCACTTGCATGCGGAAACAACGATGATGTCATTTTTAACTCATTAACTATTATTCTCCCATCCTTTATTTACCTTCTCGTTTCATCAATTTTATTATAAATTTCTTATTTTATTTTTTACAACTTTTTCATAAATTTATATTACAATTTTGTATATATACTATACTTATTATTATATTATTTATCTTATTATATATGTTCAAAGACAAACACTTATATACAAATTTCTACGGATCTAAGATCCGTAGAAATATTCATTTTTTAAAATTCGCGGGTCTAAATCGGGTCAGGTCGAATTTGAGTATTTTTTTCCAAAATTCGTGCAGCTTGTGATTTTCGCTCCCAGATATGTTACAGTTGGGGCAAATGCATGTTACTTTAAGGCAAAACGTGTGTTACAACCAGATTAAATGTTGTTTTCTACACATATTCATTTATTTTTGTAGAAGTAAATATTTTTCATGCAATGTAACACATATATATGTTACATTGTATGTGTAACACATATTTATTCTTAATAAAAATACATTTTATCCTATAGTAACACATATATGCTCATATAATAACACAAATTGAGGAACAAATATGTGTTACAATTAGAGTAAATATGTATTACTGCAAATTTATGTTGCAATTGGAGTAAATTTGTGTTACTGCAAATGTGTGTTATATCTAGAGTAAATGTGTGTTACTGCAAATGTATGTTACAATTAGAGTAAATGTGTGTTACTGCAAGATCAAACGTGTGTTACTGTATGCACAAACATTTATTTATCTTTATAAAAATATATAAGGTATTAAATGATGTATTAAGTACATGAATAACATATTATTAACATAAATCAACAAAGAAAATAAAAAATAAATTAAGTAACTATTTATACTTGCAGAAATACATATTTTCTTTATAGTTACTTGAAAAGTATAAAAAAAAAATTAAGAATTAGTAACACACATTTTGTCTAATTGTAACACGCCTTTGCCCAAATTGTAACATACTTGAGAGCGAAAAAATATATTATTAACATAAATCAACAAAGAGAATAAAAAATAAATTAATTAACACATATTTATACTTGCAGAAATACATATTTTCTTTATAGTTACGTGAAAAGTACAAAAAATTAATTTTTTAAGAATTAGTAACACATATTTTGCCTAATTGTAACACGCCTTTGCCCAAATTGTAACATATCTGGGAGCGAAAAAACATATTATTAACATAAATCAACAAAGAGAATAAAAAATAAATTAAGTAACACATATTTATACTTGCAGAAATACATATTTTCTTTATAATTACTTGAAAAGTACAAAAAATTAATTTTTTAAGAATTAGTAACACAGATTTTGCCTAATTGTAACACGCCTTTGCCCAAATTGTAACATACTTGGGAGCGAAAAAAACCTGGAACTACAAGTTACGCGAATTTTGGAAAAAAATGTCCAAATCTGACCCGAATCAATTTAGATCCGTGAATTTTTAAAAAATGGATATTTCTACGGTAGAAATTTGTACACAAGTGTTGCTCATGTTCAAAATATATAAAAAGTGAACAGAGACACGGAGAGTATATTAAATAAAGTATGGAATAAACTAATTCACAGTATAATGAACTTACATTTTTAGATAGTATCTGATGGAAAATATATAAAATATTATACATTATATTTCTATATTATTGAGATTTTAATATATTTCATAAGATTTATTAGGATTTTTAGTATCTTTTATTGATTTGGTAAGATTTGTAAGAATTTCATTTAGTATTATAAATAGGTGTCTCAAGTTTATTGTAAAAGTAGTTGATTATTGATATTGAATGATATTGAGTTTATCTCTTTATCGTGTTTTAATTGTCGTTCTTCCAGTATTCAAGTGTGAATCAATGGATTAACATATTAATCGCGTTTACATTTAATTTTGGGAATTTTCAGAATCAACGAATATTTACATTTGTGCTTCCGCCTGCATAAATTGGTATCCAAAGTCAGTAACGACTCCTATGATACATCCGAGACGCGGTTTCAGACATCATGATATTGCTCTCCTACAAGAGCATTTAATGGTTACTGTTCAAGAATTAAAGACTATACGTTTTGAATTCTTGGATCGAGCAAATCATCGTTTATCCACCAATCCGTACCACAAATTTCAAACTCTTCACCAAGGTACACGATCAATTCATGCCTATTCAACAGAGTTTGCTCACCTCCTTCAACAGATTGATACTCACGTAACACAAAAACAATTAGTGACACGATACATACAAAGGTTGTAGTTTCAATTTCAAGAAACAATCCGGGTGCTATCCCACGTCACTTTTTTCTGCACACTGGAACGTCAATTCAACCATCGTCAAACCATCACCGCGTGAGAGCCGCCTAAGGTACCGACGATCACAGCTCCCCGCTCCCCGCTCCACCAACAAACTCCACTGTCTATCCATCAACACATCCTCTCAACCACCACTTTCAACAGATCCAATTTCGTCCCAGACAACCACCACCAATTCACCGCCTACAACCAAACCACACCAGAAACAACAGTCTCCATCGATTGATAAAATTGATTGAAGCCTAGTTTCGACTCTACTGGTCATCGAAATCACACAACATCTTAACCGGACCACACTTCACAACAGTTTAACCCCCTTTCCAGCGACAAAGCCACGCAACCGCCGCCACATCCAGACGCCGTCAATACCATTACCACCGCCTGCATCTGTTATAGTTGAGTCAATGTCATCGCCGCCTTCCACCGCGATGTCTTCTCCAACCTCATGCGGCAACATGCATAGGACTCTCCCACCTACGCCAATCTCAATCTCCGGACCGCCGCGCATGCGACCTTTTTTTCCCCATCATGATCCTGTTGCACTACCCCATGTCCGCCTGATATTGAGTGCCCTTCTTCGTCCGGCACAGTGGATCTTGTCACCGAGCCCTGCTGCTGTGGAGGTTGACGATCTTCATCATTTTTGCAAGTCAACATTGCCAGCTTCCAAGTCGGTTACTAACACAGCGAATTTTTTGGCTGTCTCCCTTACCACACTTGTGCGTGTTCTTGTTGTTGGTGGTGTGAACGAAGGGGACCAAGTGTTGGTCCCTAAAACAGATTTTGAGAGAAAAGGTTTTAACAAGTCTAGAAGGGGGGTTGAATAGACTTGTTTAGGCACTTAAAAAAAATTATTTACATCTTTTCTTAAATCAACTTACAACCCGAAGTTCGTCTAATTTTTAAAATCAACAGATAACCTGATGAGTGAACTATGAAGATTTGTGCGAATTTTTTTTTAAATTAAATCCTTTTAAGTGAGTGTGCACAGGTAATATAAAGCTGAAAATATAGATCACGACACAGTATTTATAGTGGTTCGGAGCACACTCTTCTCAATCCAACTTTGATTTGAGGTTCTATCAACTAACTCCCTTACTCACAATCTAGAGAGATTAACTCTCTTACAATCGTTAGTGCAAGCTATGTAACTAACTTATAGACTTCTCTAAAGTCTTACAAAAGATCAACTTTTAGTGAGAGTGTTTGAGTACAGAGAGATTTTAGCAGTATTTCTGCTAAGTTAAAATTGCATTGGTAATATCTTGAAATCGTCTCATGTACTCCGATTTATAGGTTTCAAAAAGTAGTCATTGGAGTTGACTAGAATTCGAAATTCCTATAAATTTGAAATTAATCAATCAGGACGATTGACTGATTCTGGTCTTGATCTCCGGAAGTCTTCTTTTCATTGGCCTGATCTTCAATCCAAGTTTGTCCCCTTGATTGATTGCCTTCAATTCCGAAAATCATGTACTCGTTGTGTGGATCTTGTCTCATTAATTGATTTACTTCAATTCAAACAGATCCTTGAATCAGTAGCTCAAACATCCTCAGCTGATCTTAGTAGACCTCAGCTGATCTGACATCAGCTGACCTTGGCGGATATTAGTTGATCTTGTATAACTTGTCCTCGTCTGACTGCATACAACTCTTCAACTGGTCTTTGACTTTAGCTGGGTTCTTCTTCCCTTGTCTTTGAGTATAGCTTCGTCTTCAACATGTTAGTTGGCCTAATCTTCTGTCTTCAAGGAATTGGCTAAGTCTTCAAAGGGAGCTTAGCTAATCTTCTTCTCTACGAGCATCTTCGATTCTTCAAGGCTGCAAGGTTCCCCCTTACAAGTACCTATCTAATCCTAATCTACTCATCAGCTGACTAGCAAGTTCAACTGGTCCTATTATAAGCTGAGTTGGTTTTCATATCATCAAAATCTAACAAAATATCCTAACACCAAGAGATTGAGCATGTTGCCCTAGGATTCCCTGTTGGGCCTCTGAACAAGACTTTCCAACTTGGGCCTCTTAATTTTCCCAATAGTATTGGGTTGTTTGCACATTTGAGTTCTTTTTGGATCTCATGCATTAATTCCTCCAGATAGGCTTACTACATGCCGAAATTTTGATGTTATTATTGGGCGCAATACAAAAAAAAATTAATGGACACTACAATTATTTGATTTTCATAATTATTATTATTTTATAAATAATGATAGTTATTTAAATTTCTCTCCGAAGATATTATTCACGTATCGTCTCAAAATTTTGGGCAAGATACGTACTGCAGATATTTTTAAGGTTAAAGCTTAAGAGATTTTTTGTATTATTGCTCTTCCTGAAGTTGATCGTGTTGTCACCTCCATTCTATTGCTAGAGATACAGATTCCTGCAGATTCGAGGACAAATCTTTTGAAGTGGGAGAGAATGATGGAGATAAGAAAAATAAAATATTACTATATATTATATTTTTATATTGTTGAGATTTGATTTATTTGATAGAAATTTTTAGGATTTTTAGCATCTTTTATTGATTTAGTAAGATTTGTTAAGATTTCATTTAGTATTATATATAGGTCTCTCAAGCTAATTATAAAGAGAGTTGAATTGATTATTGAATGAAATTGAGTTTATCCCTTTATCGTGTTTTAATTGTCGTTCTTCCAGCCAGTATTCAAGTGTGAATCAATGAACTAACACATTAGTCACGTTTGCGTTAATATTCGGGCATTCTCAGAATCAACAAATATTCACGTTCGTGCTACTGCATCAATATCATTGGTGTTTATTAAAATATACGTTATTCTAATTAGAGTTAAACATGAAAACAATTTTATTTCTTAGTAGTAGTAACTATATTTTTCAGTTAAAATAATTGATAATATATAGAGAGAGTTAATTTTATATGAAAAAAATGGTTTATGATAAGTTTATCATGAAACTATTTTAAAGTATAAAATATTTAGTCAAGTGTATCAAATATTAATCAGAAATATCAAATGTTGAGGTTAATAAAATATATATATAACAATTATAACATAATATCATTCACCTAAATTTTTTATACTTTAAAAAAAATTAATACTCCAAATAAAATTTTTGATACTTTATAATTAATTTATAATAATTTTATCATAAGTATCAATTTTATAAAAAAAACTTTACGTACATAATATACCTACTCATATTATAATTGGTGCGTGTGCGTGTTGGGGGTGGGAGGTTGAATGGTGTCATCCAACGAAAGCCACGAAAGTGTTACTTATATTCTTTGAATTGATGATGAATATAATGATTAATGAATATCGAGAAGATTGATGCATGGTTTTTCACACACACACCTCTCAAATTTTATTAAGATTTGGATACATAAAATGGGGTGTCATCAGGTTTGTGCAAATTAATTAATTAATAAAGTAACAACGTGACTTTGAAATAATTACTAACTATTCTTTTGATCAGCCAAAATACGTATTTGACTGATGGATAAATACAAAATCATTTTATCTATTTTTTTTAATTCAACTTGTAACTTTACATCTCGGTTAATCTAACAACTCTTTTAATCGAATAAAATGAAACTTAGTAAAGTTAGAATTAAAAATCATGGTGGGAATTAGGAAGAACTATCAGGGAAGGACTGAATTGATACATTAGAACATTAGTAATTGAGAAAAGTACAAATTGGTTCAACAAATTCGCACAAATTACAAAATGGTTTATGTGCAAAAAAAAAAAAAAAAAAATTATGTGCAAACATAAAAAATACTTCTGTGCAAATTTTTATGAACCAATTTGTAAATATAGTGATTTTTTTGAACCAAAACTAATTTGGGTGTTTCAAGCACACTCTAATACAAATTTATTAATTGCTGATGTTTTCTTAATAAGTGAGGGTATAGATCAAGAGAAAAATAAGTTGGAATATTTCAACTCTTTCTTACCGTTTATAAACAATAATAAATTTATTTTTAAAATTTTATAAATTATAAATATTTAATATTATCAAACATTTTTAAAGTGTTTATAAATTACTCCCTTCGTCCCAATATAAGTTGCTCGTTGTTTTTTAACACATAAATTAAGGTGAAAATGAAAAAGTAAAAATGATATGATGAAAGAAGTAAAAAAATAGTAAAAATAATGTAAAAAATAGTGAAAATAATAATATATAAAAAAATGAATAGTAGTTTTCAGAAAAAAAAAAGATATATAATGAAATAGACGAAAATAGCAAAATGAATGAGACAAACAAAATAGCAAAATAACATATAGTGAAACGGATGGAGTACCTAGATAAACGGCCTCTACATGTAATTCCATCTTAGAAAATAAGATGGATTCAAGAACACTCAAAATTTTTAACTATCCATGTCAGAAAATGTATAGTATAGTATTACTCACTTATTCGTGTAAATGGAAATCTAGTCATCATAGATATAACTAATGACCCCCACATGCATGATTTCACTTTCAAGGCCCAACTTTTACCATTTCTTTAATCATCGATTTCTTCCATCATCATTAAAGCAATCATCAATCTCTCCTACCTCATCCCATCATTTCATTATTATCATTTTCCACATGTATATTTTAATAATCGATAAACGTTATTACATCATTTAAGTTGGACTCTCCTCATCGACATCAAATGCTTTCACAATTTGAAATTTTAATTTAGAATTTCCATAATCACAATGAATACTCCCTCCGTCCCATAGCTCTACGGGACTGCATATTTTTTAAAATCTATTTTAATTGTATTAAAATAAAAAAAATGTGCAAATTTCTATGGAACAGAGAAAGTACATTGTATTGTATGCGACTTCGTATTAGCAAAGGCACATTGAGTTTTTCTACTGTGGGACTTAGTCTTAATGAAACAGCCTTGCTAATTTATTAATTGATGCCAAAATAACACTTTATTATTTACTCAATTTTACCAAATAATCTATTTTCAACTTTTTGTTTGAAAGTAAAACTTCAGAGTTAAAAGCAACTTGCTTGCCAAAATAACTAAATTTTGTTTACGTTATGTGATTGCAATGCAAGTACATTTTAAAATAATATCAATTATTTTTACTGAATAGTTGCAGCCAACTAACTGATATTGTTTTGTGAAAATAACAGTAACTATTTACTGCAAATTACTTGTACTAGTAAATTAAAAATATTCTAGAGTTGTGCAGTGCGTACAGTTAATAGGCATGATGCATATTAAGGGGGCGCTTGGTAAAAAAATTCTTCAATCGTAATGGGAATGAGATATACACATAGTAATTATTATATGTAATGAGAATAAATGAGATACATATCATTGTTTTTTCTTCTAAATAAGGTAATCATCACCTCCATTTGATTACCTCCATCTCACCAACAACATTTTTTTTTTGTCAACTTTTTCAAAATTGGAGCACAACATGAATGATGTAAACACCATGAACATAAACTCTCATTCAACATATGTAAGAGTAAAGGAGGAAAATGAAATTTCATTCCCATTACCATTTGAAAATTTTGAAATAAGCACCCAGAATCAATTTGTTTTAAGTTTTGACTCTTATTGCTATTATTGTTGATATTTCTAATAAGGTTTAACCATTCTAGTTCATTCCAATACTCCAATGAATTGCCTATTGTAAGTTAACATCTTACCAACTTAATGATACTAAGACTTTAGATTGACAAATAAAATTCTTCTAAATTTGATTCTTAGAACATATTATGTGTTTATTTATATATATTCAAAAGAAGCATCATTGATGAGATCTAAGTGGGCCTCTATATTTACCAAAAATATTGTATTTTAAGCATATGTGAAGATCAGATTTGGGATAAGATCATTTCACTTTCAAATGGAAGCAACCCTCCAATCATTTCTACGAGGGAGGCATGTTGTCTTTATTTATATATGTTGTTCACCAAGATTAAATTTAATTTCTAAATTATTATTCATCGAAAAATCAGCTTTAATTATTTAATTAAGAGAAAATCTTTCCTCTTTTCTACTTAAAGCAAAAAAGAAATCATGGACGTGATCAAGTCATCATTCTAGATCTATCATGACTATGATAAAAACTCTAGATATGACAAGTTTCTATTTAAGTTGTATTTTCGTGGTAGCTTCTTACGTTTTTGTCCAAGGGGCAAGTGTTCTGTTTCGTAAATTAGGATGGATTAAATTTCTAATTCCAAATAAAATTGTGTTTGGTTTTTAGGATTTGACCCAGAATTAAATTCTGGCCCGATATTTGAAATCAACCTAATTCTGCAAAAAAAGAATAATTTGATCCTAATTATTACATCGAATTAATTTTAAAAAAATAATTATAAATACTAAACATATACTATTTTAAAATTATAATTACAATCAATACAATCATTAAAATTCTATCCTGCTAATCTATCATGTCAAGGAAACCAAACAACTCTCGAAGGTATTAACTTTGCAATAAAGTAGATTGTAGTCGTGGTCATTTGGATTCTTTTAAATTATAATTCCATATTTTAATACGTGTCACATTGTTTTAATGCATGCGTGTGCCAAAATTAATAAACTAAATGATTTTATGCCGTTGTTCATTCAAAATAAAAACAAGTCTGTGTGAAAATAGTTCATGATAAATTTATTATGAAATATTTTTAAAGTATCAAATATTTAATTCGATGTAATAATTAGGATCAAATTATTTAAGTATATATATATCTAAAATCTAGTCAGATGTATCAAAATTTTAAGTCAATTATATTACGTTATAAATTTTATTGACCCCAATTTTATATTTCTATTGAATATTTTGATACACTAGACCAATTATTTGATGCTTTAAAATATTTTTATAATAAGCTTATCATAAACTATTTTCATATAAAACATACTCTTAAAACTTTATAAAACAACAAAAGAATTTTGTACCTCGACTGAACAAAATGTAATTAAGAAGTGGTATGACAATGTTTAGTAAAGGAATTTTTTAATTTTCCTATGTTTTCCTCTATAAAAATGTATTCATAAGTAAATTGTCTCAATAATAGAAAAGTTCAAGAGAGAGAAAAAAATGAAATTAGGCTACAATATTTTGCATCTATAATCAATCGAATCAATAATAAAAAAAAAAACAAGTGGCAGATGAATTTCCATTTTAGTGCTACGTACCTAAGTTTTTCAATGTATATCTATATGTTCTTAAACTTCCGAACCATATGGTTACTTGTTATTAGTAAACTTGAAACATGTAATAAACTATGTTGTGAATGAATTTTATGTTAACCTAAAAAAAAAAAAATTTAATTAAAATATTAATGTACGAAGTTGAATATTAGGTAAATAATTGGTGTATATTACAGATAAAAAAAAATTGGTGTATATTGTAAAATTGTCAAAACGAGTCAGGTTAGTTATGTCAGACTACCCGCTTCGTTTATAAGAAGGATTGAATGTCTGTTTTGAAACTCTACAAAGCAACTTTTACAATAGTTTTTAAAAAAAAACTGTGAGAGACAACTTTGAAAAGAAAAAACTATTCTTCAAGCTGTTTTAAGTGTTTCAAAACAGACATTGAGTTGAGTAATTGTTGGGCCAAAAAAAGCGGCCAACATGGGTCGAACAGTGGTTTGTGTGGGTTGGGCGAGATGGATGTGGGCTGGCCCGCGGGTTTGTGTTATTATTTTGTACTCCCTTCGTTCCGTAGTTATTTGCACCCTACAAGACGGCACATTTTTAAGGAAAACGTATTATATATATAAAGTAGTGGCATATGAGTAAATATATTTATAGGTTTGTGAGTGTACACATAAATCAATATTTTCTTTTTTAGTAATGTGTAATTTGTGTGGGACGTCCAAATAAGGAAAGTGTGCAAATTCCTGTAGAACAGAGGAAGTAAAATTTATTTTAATGTTAGTAGGAGATTAACTCAAATTAGTTATGATAATACATAAACAGATATAAAAAAAACGTATGATATTGCATATTAGATAAAAAGTAAATAGCATTAAACTCTATAAAGACACTATCCTCGTCGTCCATCGGCAGCGACTGAAATTTTTGTTTATATTATATATTGATAAACTTGGAGGTTATTTTGAAGTTTTTATATTTATTATGATAAACATTGATAGGTATATTTTATTCAATTATTAAATTATTTTATGAACATTGTTGCGTGGATTTTATGCTTATGAAAACTTTGTTTGCAACCTATTTCACAATCTTAACTGTTATCACATTTAGAATCTTTTTATTACTACACATAAATACCATCAGCCTCTTTATCTGTTAATCATTTATAACAATCTTTGTATTACTATCTACCTTCCACGAAAGTTTGCATAATTTCTTTTTTTGTTTGTCCCACAAAAATTTGTATACTCCCAAAATAAAAATATTTTTTTAAATCTCTACTTTTATAATCTCTACCACACAATTTCTATTTTACATATTCTACTCATTTTTTTTTAACCGTACCCCCGAAAGTACTGCAGACTTTTGAGGAATGAAGGTAATATAATATAAAAACGAAAATATATATATTAATATTAAAAATAAAAAAGTCGATAGGACAAAAGAGAATTATTCAACTTTGCTGTGTTGACTAAAAAAGAAAAAGGCAATGTGAAGCGACTAACGATAATGAGTGATGAGACCAGCCCACTTTAACCGCCCAATTTATTTGCAAGGCCCACCTCTTCGGATCCAATCTCACAAAGCATTTCTTGGGAACATTCACATCATCAAAAACTACTTAAGTCAATGAACTACACTTTCCAATTTAAGTACTCATACTATCTCACTATAAGTTGCTGATGTTGTCATTTTTGTCCATTTCATTATATGTTATTTATTATTTTTTTATTTTTTTGGAAAATATTATTCACTTCTTTATTATTATTTTCAATATTTTTTACACTATTTCCATTACTTTTTCACTTTTCTTCATCACATCACTTATACTTTTTCACTTTTTCATCACATCACTTATACTTTTTCACTTTTTTCATCAAATCACTTATACTTTTTCACTTTTACCTTAATTCGTATGTCCAAAAGTAAAGAGCAACTTATAGCGGGACGGAGAGAGTATATTTTATAAAATTACATAAAATACTACTAAAAGGTCACATATATCATTATTGAACTGTGTATTTTTAAAATTTTATTTTTCAATAATAGCACGGGTGATTTTTCAAAAATAAATGATGTAACTTTTAAAAAATATATTTAAACTGTACGATATACCTGATGGATATAAAACTAAGACAACATACAAAATATAAATAAAAGATCGATATGGATCAAAATAAGACTTTAGTCTTTTGGTAGATGACTTGAAGTTTTCTGGTAGAAGACATTAAAGTACGCTAATAGAGAATGAAGGCAGGCAGTTGATGAGTTCTAAACATCAGTTGACCTATCTTGTACTTAGCTATCCTAGATGAGAAGAAAGACTACTAACGACAAATTAAGGAAAATTGGAGATTGGTTGAGAGAATCATGCTCAAAAAGATTAATTAGATTGAATATCAATTATGGATAAAAGTCAACAATCAAATAATCAATCACACAAATCCTTGCAGGTCGAACCAGATCAAACAAATTTTAAAAAAAAAAATCGAATAAATGCAAAAAAATAATAAATTGCTCCAAAATTTATGTTACTATAAATCCAATTATAAGTGAAATTAAAGTTTGTGTTACTCTAACAACAAACAACATATACTTATCCTGATAAAAATAAATATTTTTTTTATATTAAAAAATGTGCTACTAATATGAACACAAAGGTGTTATTTTAAGTGTTACTATATGAATGTAACCAATACAAATGCCAAAAAAAAAATCTATATTAAATAGATAAATAACATAATAAAATATATATATATACACATATATATTTCTTTATGTAAGGGCTACTAATATGTACTTGTCATTACACTAACACAACCAACTGCGATTTTTTATATTTGTTTTAGTGTGAAATTTTGGGAAGCTTTTGTTTACTTGGTACTAGAGCTTGCAAACTGGCCGGCCCAGCCCAGTCTACCTGACCACCTCACATTCACAGGTCGGATCGGGCCAAGCCATTTTTTAATTGGATCGGTAAAAAATGAACTCACCCCAGCCCAAGTCTAACCCACAGGCTAATGGGCCAGTCCGGCCCATTTTTTATAAATAATAATTTAAAAAATTATGTTATAATTACTATTTCACTACAATTAACTCATATACTTTTACAATCCACAACTAACAACATAAATATAAAATAGAACTAAAATCACAAATTCAAACAAAAATAAAGATCATTAATCATAGTGCCCTAATATAATAGAAGCAATTAATAGGTTCATTAGACCAAAAAAATCATATAAATTTTAGTTTCATAAATGATTGAATGTCTCAATCATCGTTAATTACAATATTGGAATTCTGCTTTGACAAATGTATCTCCTCCTCTGTCGCCTGTACATCTGTATAAACATAAAATATAAAAAATTAAAACAAAAATGTAACAAAAACTGAATACAAGTTACAAATATAATTATAAATACATGTATGAGGGTCCAATTTCTTTAAAGCTATGCAACCAATTGTGGGTACAAATGAGGGCTTGCAGATTTTTACTAATATTGAATGATGATTCTGAAGCCACCATGGTGATTGGAATGCTTAAAATGTCACAAGCATTGCAAGTAGAGGAAATTAATGTTTGTTCACCTTCCATTCCATTTTATACAACTTTTGAAGTTTGCACGAATTTTTACCCCATCCCTAAATGTGTCAATATTTTTTTGTTGAAAGGACTAAATGTGTCAATATTGCATGAGTGTATATCAACAATTCATATAAAAAGAAAAATAAATTAAGTACACACAATAAACATGTGCATACATGCATATATATGTGTATATACCAAAAATATGAAAAGAGAATTTAATGCTTTGCCATTTTGATATGTTCATGTTTAGGTATTATAATTATAACAGTTGGGCTTTATTATCTTAATTAGAATTGTCAATGGGCTTTCTCTACCTTGCTGGGCCGATTAATTACAACTAGGGTTAGGGTATAGAGTCCTATTTATATTTTTCAATGATTGTTTGGTTAGGTATGAATAAAATTCTTTTGTTAATGATTGTTATTGATTTAGGATTAGGGTATAGTCTTAGAAAAATCATTAATCGTTTGAAATGCTGATTGGAGATCTGCACGTGCTTAATTGGTGAAATGCTCGTGTTAATTGGGACTTTGGTCGATATCTATATCTCCCTCTACTTCTCGTATAAATGATACTCCCCTGTTTTCCCAAATTTATTCTTATTTGTATGTGCACGGATTTTAAGAAAAATAAAATAAAATAGATAAAGTAAACATACTGTGGAATAATTGTGGGTCCACCAGATAATAAAATAATTGTTTGTGAGTGTGATAATAAAATAATGTTTTTTTAAAAGGGGAATGAAAATAAATTTGAGGGACGAAGTATATCTTTTTGTGCATAAATTTAGATTGTTTTTTTTTTTTATGTCTAATAGTATGGTTAGAATTGTTTACCCACAATGATAATTTATGAGGACAGTGTGCTGATGAAAAGGTTCCAATTAAAAGAGTATTTTGGGTGGTTAGTGTTTTAATTGGAAAGAAAATTGTGAAAATATATATATCGAAGCCACCCATATCTTTTCGATGTAGGATCGAATTTTTTTTAAATTTATTATGATTAATTGGTGTTCTATACTTTTTTAATCCGTAATTTGAAGTATATATTTTAAGTGAATGAATATTAATGTATTGGGTTAATTACATATATTTTTAATTGGTCCAAAATCCGTATAGATAACTGTGAAATTTGGTACCAAACAGATATACGCATTATAGGCTTTTCTACGGTTTCGTCCTTCCTGACGACAGTAAATCAATGAAATGTCGATAAATAATATTCATAAATTCTAGTATGCACCTTGATTTTGCTTTAATTTTGAATTTAATTTGATATTTTCAGAAACATACAGTACACGCCGCGCTGTGTGTTTTTTAGTAATTGAAGCATTATTGCATTAACTAGTTGTTATTGGGGTATTATAGAGAAATATTCTTGGGGTATTAAAGAGTTGTTTTTGGGGTCTTAAAAAGTTGTTCTTGAGGTATAAATAATTTGTCTTCGGATATGGATAGGGAATGTTTGCTAGATTCACCTTATGCCTATGCCGTTTCTCTCTTTCTTCAGCAAGCATATTCAGAGTCTGCATTTAATACTCCCCTTCTTTTCCCTTTCCTTCATTATATATATGCATAATTAATTAGAATTTGATCGAAAATCTTGAATATATATATATAGGAGCTACTTCGTCGGTGGGGTTGCTGCTCTGCCACCACCATGACCACGCATTAGAGAAGACGCTGCTATTCATCATCGCTTTGGGAAATGAGGTCTGAGTTTGCATGAATTGAATAAAAACAAGTAATAATGAAGACAAATGGTTCTTGTATCTAGCAGGGTTGACCTAACCATAATTGCACAATATGGAACAAAATGCAAAGATATAATAACAAATTCTCAGGCAATCACATGGCAGTTAAAAATTTAGCACTAGCTAGCTTCTTAATTTGATTTCTTTCTTTGTTAGCTCCAAATTTTGTCGTCAATCATCATGAGTACTTTCCTAGTTCATCTTGTCTTGATGATCATCATATGTGTCCATGCGGCATCAATATCATGTGATGCTCGAAGTCTAGGCAATCACGCTAGTTCTAACGAAATAGATTAATACCCCCAAGAACAATTATTAATACCTGAAGAACAATTTAATTATACCCCAAGAACAACTCCTTAATACTCAAAGAACAATCCCTTAATATCCAATTTAGTTCTTTATTTCTTGTTGTCTTCTTGCGTTCTTCCTCAGTTAGGCTTCTCCAATGGTGGATGATTGTATATGCATTGGCAACAGCTTTAATTAGAGATTATGAGTAATTAATTTAATTAGTAGTAAAATTAATATATATATAGATTATGGGCGGATACCCCAAGAAAAAATTATGATACTTCAAGAATAATTCACAATACCCCAAGAACAATTCTATACAAAAATACCCCAATAACAACATACAATACCCTAAAAAAACTTACAATACTCTAAGAACAAGTCACAATACCCCAAGAATAAGTCTAAATAAATACCCCAAAAAAAATTCTCAATACCCAAAGAACAAATAACAATACCCGAAAAATAAATCACAATACCCCTGTTGATATGGCGAACTAACACTATCGACATGGGGTAATTACGCTAGGCTTAGCAGGTCGCCAGGGCCCACCCAGATCCGTTGAAGTGCGGAGCTCGCCCATGCAGGGACGACTTAGCTATGTAGCTCGCCCAAAAGAGCTAACCTCTGTCATTACCGGAGCTCGCCCTGGAGCTCGCCGAGCCACTGAAACTCATCTCCGAGCTCGCCCATGAGCTCGCCTGTTAGCCTACTAGATCCCGATGGTTGTACTCTTTTTCCCTCCGTCCGGTTTATCCACAAGGGTGGTTTACGGCGAGGTTTTTAATGAGGCCCATCTAGTCTAAGGCATAGTAGTAGGACGAGGCACAACATAGGTAGCAGTGTAAGGGACCAGGACGAGGGTTACGGACCCTCGTCAACACCGGAAGCCATATAGGCTCGCAAGGTGCCGCCTCACACCCACACACCTATAAATAAGACCTCTCTTGTACTATTCACACAATTTTTCACTCTCACAGATTCTGAAAATCAATACAATTCCTATTACAATATTTATCTCTCTAAATCCTCTATTCTCCCTCTCCAAGAACATTAATTCAAAGATTATTGTTTGATAGGATTAATATGTTGTAAAGTCACATAGACAAACATCGATTAACAAATTCTATCAACAATTTGGCGCTAGAAGGAGGGGGCGGGGCCGCCTCAGATGAATCTGAAAAATTAAAAAATCTCAAGAACAAAAAGTTAGGGTTTGGTTGAAGGTTTGAAGATTTGAAGGTGTTCTTGATAAAACTCAAGAACACTTGAAGATACACACACACCCTCATCCGTTGAACAAAGAACCCAGATTTCCAGACAAAAACCCAAGTCCTCGGATTTCACGAAATCGGTCCGGAACAAGTTTTCAAACGCGCGCGTGCACACGAATAAACCGTACTTCGGACAATTCGTCACACGCGAGGCTAGACGAAAGCTTGCACAGCTCCGCCTAAGCTGGACGACAACCACTCAGGCGACCTCCATCACTCCGGCGACCTCCCTCCACTTCGACGCCCTTCAGCAAGTTACCCCCTCTGAAACCCAAAAATGGCTAACACTCGAGCCGCCAAGGGACAGACCTCCGCAGCTGCGGGAAGGTCTAGAGGGGGCAATCAAAACCAGGCCGAGGTGGAGACCTCACACCAGGTGGTGGAGACATCACAACCACCTCCCCAGAAGAGCACCGCAGCTCTGCGACCTCCGCGAACTGCGGCGACCCAGGAAGACTTGGCCCCCGCCCTGAGGGACCTGGTCAGCAACCCTGACGAGCTCCAACGCACCATCGCGACCCTACAAAGGTTGTAGCAGCGACAGCAGGACGAGCTCGCCCTAGTACCCAGGCGAGCTCCAGCCGCCGAAACCAGGGAGCAGACCAGGCCCACCCAGGGCACCCAAACCAGGGAGGACTACAGCGTACTCCCCACTGAGCAGGAGGCGAGCTCGGCACAAGCTCGCCAGCGCAGGGAAAGGACCGGCAAAGCTAAAATGGGGGAGGAGGGTCCTGCTCCTTACACTGGAAGGGAGTCGGCCTACACCGGGGCATCTGGCACCCACCAATCTCAAAGGAGGGAAGTCCTCCAAGGTCGCCTGGGCCCGAGGTACGAAGAAAATGAGCGTACGGCAGTCCCAGCTGCGTCCCATGGGGACTCCGACCAGCAGCCACGCAGGTCAGCCCATGAGAGGCTGAGAAGGCCTGCCACTGACCGGTTAGGCCCCCACGGCGGACGTCAGTTCCAGCCCGCCACTGAGAGGTCACCCCAAAGTGAGGCACCTCGGGGACGTGCGTCCGCGAGACGCACGACCTTTGAGCACCCTCCGCCGGAGGTGACCCGAGATGACGAGCTGATCTCACTGAAAAAGGCCGTTGAAATGCTACAAGCGCAAGTAGCAGCCAAGTCTGGCGGACCGGACGCCACGACTCTCCCCACCTCTCCATTGGCACCTGCCATCCTCCGCGCACCGGTCCAGAAGAAAATTCAATTCCCGGTGATGTCCGCATATGAAGGCGAATCGGACCCAAAAGTCCACCTGGCCAAGTATGCTGATTTCATAATTTCGGTCGGCGCCACCGACCCCACCCAGTGTCGGAACTTCCCACTGACCCTAGGGGACCGAGCTCACCGCTGGTTCTCTTCACTCGCCCCAGGGTCAATCTGCTCATTCGGCCAACTCTCGCTGGAGTTCCTGGCCCACTTCTCTGGGTTCGGGTCCTACCTCACCCAGAAGCACAGGCTCGCCAACATCCATCAAGGCGAGAGCGAGACCGACCAGCAGTACCTGGAAAAGTTCGACAAGATTCTGCTGGAAGGTGAGCCGGTAAGCGAAGACACCAAGGTCGTCGCAGCGATGGCCGGACTCAAGAGGGGCACCGACCTCTGGAAGGAAATGCACCTCGCATGTCCCAACACTTATAACGAATTCCGCCACAAGGCGGGGGTGTTTGTGGCTATGCAGGAGGCACTACTGAAAGAAGTTGGTGCCCACGAGGAAAGAAAGCCCTACGGGAAGAAGTCCGGGGGCGCCTACAAAGCTCCCCGGAACTTAAAAGCCTTTGGCGAGGGAGACGAGCTCAAAGAAAAGCTCAACTAGGTCCTCACTGTCTCCGTCGACCATGTCTTCACTGCCGTCCAGGGCAAGGCCATGCTGGAGGAGCCAAGGCGGATCCGCCAGGACCGCACGAAGCTCAACCCCAACAAATTCTGTGCCTACCATCAGGCCATCGGCCACTTCACCAGCGAATGCCGAGACCTCCTCAAGCAACTCTGGAAATTTTACAAGGAGGGGAAATTGGCCGAGTTCGTGAAGAAGGCCCCAGCTAAGAGACCAAGGTTCGAGAGGAGGACTACCTCCGATGACGAGGAGGAGGAGGCGGACCAACCTAGTCCTCATCACAGACGGAAGGCACCTCCCCAGCCTCAGCAAAACATGGAGCCGACTCGGGAACTCTTGGTTCTTGAGGAGGAGATCGGAGCTGCAGGAGGTCTCCAGGACGGGGGATCCTCCATATCCAGGAGAAAGAGAAAGGCCGAAATCCGGGCCATAAATCAAGTCCAGGAAGGTAGCTCCGGCCCCAGGTCTGTCTCACAGCTCGCTGACGAGCTGACATTCTCCTCAGCAGACCTGGAGGGGGTACTGATGCCCCACAACGACTTGTTGGTGATAACCGCCGACATCATGAACGTCCGAGTTCACAGGCTACTTGTGGACACCGGCGCATTCACCAACATTCTCTTCAAATCCACCTTGGATGCCTTAGGTGATTTTGAGACGTACCTGGAACCTAGCAATGCTAGGATAGTGGGGTTCGGAGAAGCTGTAACCGTCCCCCTAGGTAGTGTTAGGTTGAGCGTCCAACTTGTATCGGCTGAGGACCCCGAAAGGAGACTGACTAGGCTCATAGATTTCCTAGCTGTCGACCAGCAGTCCTCCTACAACGGGTTCCTTGGCCGCCCTTTTATTAATGAATTCAAAGCGGCTTGTTCGACCTACTACTACTGTTTAAAATTCCCAACTCCAAAGGGTGCCGGAACTATAAAAGGTGACCAGAAAAAGGCCCGAGAATGTTTACTCCAAATGAAAGATGGTCAGGTCAAAAAGGCGGTGACACGAGTCCAAGTCCTTGAAGAGGACGCGCAGATTCCTGCAAACGAGCCAAACATCCTGGACGTCATCTCAGTCGAAACTGAGATGATGGAGGTGGACAATTTGTCAGAAATCAACCAAGGCAATGGACCTGTGCAAGACACGCAACCGACACCAATGGAGGACTTGGTAGAAACCCAAGTGTTGAGACCTGCGTAGGGGTCGGCACCTGCGCAGGGACAGCAGCCGGCTCCCATGGAGGTAGCTGATGAGGCCCAAGGTGCGGGACCTGCGGGAGGTCAAGAACCAACACCCATGGACGTTGACCCAACTCCCCAGGTCACCACACCATCCCAAGCTGACAGACCACCGGAGGTGCTCACAACCGACGAGCTCGCCCAAGCTGAAGGCCAACCCAATGACCTCGAACCGCGCATAGGCCACGAGCCTTTGCAGATGTCACAAGAGGAGTGGGACGAGTTCATCAGCGACCCGAGGTGGAAAACCCAGAAGAGAAAAGCAACCCCCATGGAGGAGTTGACGGCACTCCCGGTGGACCTGGAAAGGGACTTAGAACTTTTCATCGGTTCTGAGTTACCTGAACCATACCGGTCGAGGATGGAGCTGTTCTTGATGTCCAACCTGGACGTATTTTCCTGGTCCCACGAAGACATGACGGGGATCCCGTTGGAACATGCTTGCCACAGACTTAACATAGATCCAACGAGGAAACTCGTACGCCAAAAGCGAAGAAAGTATGGACCAGACAAGTACGCAGCTCTAACAGTTGAGGTGGAAAAGTTGTTAGACAACAAGCTCATCAGGGAAGCTTTGTGTCCGCAGTGGGTCGCGAACCCCGTCCTGGTAAAGAAACACAACGGGACGTGGAGACTCTGCATCGACTTCACGGACCAGAACAAAGCATGCCCGAAGGACAACTTGCCACTACCTCACATTGACCAGCTGGTGGACAGCACTGCAGGCCATGAGATGATGACATTCATGGATGCTTTTGCGGGCTATCATCAGATAGCTCTACACCCGGATGACCAGGAACATACGGCGTTCTACACAAACAAGAACATGTATTGCTGGGAAAGGATGCCGTTCGGACTCATCAACGCCGGAGCTACCTACCAAAGATTGGTGAACAAAATGTTTGACCAACACATCGGCGAATCCATGGAGGTGTACGTGGATGACATAGTTGTCAAGAGTTTGAGAAAGGAGGACCACCTGGACCACCTGAAACAGACCTTCGACATACTACGCCACTACAACATGAAGTTGAACCCCAAGAAGACCAGCTTCGGCGTACACTCTGGGAAGTTCCTGGGGCACCTAGTTAGCCAGCGGGGGATTGAAGTCAACCCAACACAGGTCCAATGCATAATGGAGATGGGGATACCCGACTCCATCCAAAAAATTCAAAGGCTGACAGGGTGCATGGCAGCCCTTAACAGATTCATCTCCAGGTCCGGCGATAGAAATCGTCCATTTTTTGAGGCAATTAAAGCAAACACATGGAGGTACAAAGAGGCGGCCAAGGCCAACAAGTTCCACCTCAAAAACCACTTCGTCTGGACAAATGAATGCCAACGAGCCTTTGAAGATATCAAAACATACCTGGCGGACACACAGATTCTGTCGAAACCAATACCTGGAGAGAAGCTGTATTTGTACCTAGCCGCGTCGGAGGTGGCCATCAGCTCCGTCCTGGTCTGAGAAGAGACGAAAACACACCTCCCAGTGTATTACGTGAGCCAAGTCTTACATGAAGCTGAGTTGCGGTACACCCCAACAGAGAAGCTGGCCTATGCACTGGTGATGAGTGTTAGAAAATTGAGGCCTTACTTCTTTGACCATCCAGTAGAGGTGCTGACAACGTTCCCACTGTGTCAAATACTACAGCGCCCAGACACTGCCGGACGCCTGCTGAAATGGTCACTGGAGATCAGTCAATACGGTATAACCTACGCACCCCGAACAACGATCAAGGGACAAGCACTGGCCGACTTCATCGTCGAGCTAACTTTCCCACAAGATCAGACGAGGGGGCGTATAGCTCCGTGGCATCTCTACGTGGACGGATCATCAACTAGCATGGCAGCAGGCGCCGGTGTGGTCCTGATCAGCCCAGACAGACAAGTCTTCACCTCCGCAATTCGGTTCGACTTTCGAGCAACCAACAATGAGGCGGAGTATGAAGCGTTGATAGCAGGACTTAGGCTATCATTAGCTGTGGGGGCAACCAATCTTCAAGTTTTCGGAGATTCCCAGCTAATAATATCCCAAGTCCGGGGGGAATTTGAAGCAAAAGACCAGCAGATGATGACCTACCAGAAGATAGACACGCATCTGATCTCGATGTTTACACAAGTTTACATCAATCAAATACCACGGCTAGAAAACACACAAGCAGATGCTCTAGCCCGGCTAGCTACTAGCTACTAGCAACGGCGAAGCCAAATTCACAGAGGTTGTGATCACCACACTGAAAAACCCCTCGACGTCCGATTACAAGATAAATCAGACCTCGAGTGGGGGGCAAGAGGATAGTGAAGATGGTGAAGATTGGTGCACTCCAATCCGAAAATACTTAGCAGACGGAACAACCCCCGTAGACGCCTGGGAAGCTAGCCGGTTAGTAAAGCAAGCTGCCAGATATACGCTGCTGGATGGCCAGCTCTATAAACATGGATTCTCTCTACCCCTACTCAAATGCCTAACTAAGAAGCAGGGGTCCGAAGTGTTAGAAGAAATTCACGAAGGGATTTGCGGGAGCCACGCTGGGGGGCAAGCATTGGCATATAAAACGATCAGACAGGGCTACTACTGGCCCACTCTTCGCAAAGATGCCATCAGCTTCGCTCGAAGGTGCCGAAAGTGCCAACTTTTCGCACCTAACATCCACCCCCCAGCCAACCAGCTTAAGTCGGTTTTCAGCCCATGGCCTTTCGCAAAATGGGGTATCGACCTGATCGGCCCATTTCCACCTGGTAGAGGCTGTGTAAAGTTCGTTGTTGTAGCAGTAGACTACTACACTAAGTGGGCTGAGGCCGAAGCTCTCACAACCATAACCCAAGAAAGGATGATCGGCTTCATTTGGAAAAACCTGATCTGCAGGTTTGGATTCCCGCAGTCGGTCATCACTGATAATGGAAGGCAGTTCGACGGACAAAAGTTGAGGGACTTCTGCAGTTCATGGAACATCAAGAAGCACTACTCAACTCCGTATCACCCCCAGTCGAACGGCCAAGTCGAGGCGGTGACCAAGATCCTGAAACACATACTGAAGCTCCGCCTCGAGGAAAAGAAGGGGAGCTGGGCAGACGAACTCCCAGAGGTCCTATGGTCCTATAGAACTTCCTATAGGGCCAGCACTGGGGAGACCCCGTTTGCCCTAGCCTTCGGGACTGAAGCCGTGGTCCCGGTAGAAGTCCAGAACAAGACTTGGAAGGTGGTGGGATATGATGAAGAAAAGAATGATGAAGCCTTGGCAGTTGAAAAAGATCTGATCGAAGAGACCAGAGCTTCATCAGAAATGAAAAATGCCACCTACAAGCGCAGAGCGGAAAAATATTACAACTCTCAGGTCCGAGACCGAAAGTTCAAGGTCGGAGACCTGGTGTTGAAAAAGAAACTGATGGCCCCACCAGGTGTATTTGGTTCAAATTGGGAAGGACCATTCCGGGTCACTGCAGCCTGGCCGAACGGTACCTGTGATCTAGAAGACGCAGAAGGCAAAGCTTCGTCATACACCTGGAGCTCGGCACATCTAAAAAAGTTCTACCAATAGACTAGAATTCTGTAATAGACTAGTCGAAGGTTGGCATCAGAAATGTAGATGGCAACCGATGTAAATTATGTCGCTGAAAAAATTCAGAAAAATTCCCAAGTGTTTGGACCTGCGCAGCTCCCTAATCAGACGAGCTGCACTTGGTCGCCCGCTACCCCTGGTGGCTCGCCAAACCTAGCTCGCCCACTTGCTCAAAAAAAAAAATTGCAATGCGCAAGGACCAAGGTCCCAAACGTTGTAATTAAATAGCTCGAAGGCAGAGGCCAAAGTGCCCAAGGTCGCGAAGGTACTCTTCTTAAAGGGTTGCTAAGCACCTACTGCCATAAGTTAGAAAAATTCGCGAAAAAGACGAAGAAACGTCTAAGGCAAGGTTCATGAAACCCAATTGTCCAACGTGAATCAATCGAAGTGCAGTTCGCCGCCCTAAGTGGCTTAAGACGAAAGATTCGCGGCCCTAAGCGGCATAAGACGAAGAATACGCACTCTCAAAATAGAGGTACAATTCGTAGTCGTAAGTGACGTAAAACGAACGATTTGCTTCTCAAGGTAGAATAAGACGAACAATTATGTACCAGGAAAATAAACAAGAACGAGCTATTTAAGAAATTATAACGTAAAAGCGCAAAAACATAAATAAAAAGAGTTGGACAAAAAATGCTCGACTTATATTCAAAAGGATACTTAAGAGATTTTCAAGCCAAAAATATACTTGAAAAAATCCTAAGTATGAGTAGTAGTGCTGGCCACAAAGGCCGACCAGCTGGCCATCTTTGAACTACAAAAAAGCTCCTTCTGGGCGAGCTGTATGTGCCCGGCGAGCTGAAACTACTTGAACGAAAAACATAAGACTACAAAAACAGAGCTCCTTCTAGGCGAGCTATGAAGTCTGGCGACCTGCTACAACTTGGGAAATAAAAGCTAATCTAGGAAAGCAGGAAAAAGCCTAAGTCCCGGGGGCGTCAGCAGGGGCGGTGGCGACCTCAATCGGGGCAGCGGCAACCTCACCGGGAACGGGAGTGACCTGGGCACTGGGAAGGGCGAGTTCGGCCTCTGAAGTGATATTACCAGTCAGCGCGCTGGCGTCGAACTCACCCAAGTTTAGCACGGCATCCCCACAGGCCTCCTGCAGTTGCTCGATAGTGAGAGGGACCTGCTCCTCCCCACCGGCGACCTCCCCCTCAGCAATGTCCAACTCCGGCACCTCGACTGTTTTGATAATTCTAAAGTGGTCCGGTACAAAGTCGAGAGGAATGCCGAGCTCAGGTAGGTAGCCGATATCTAGCTCGGCGCCATCGGGAAAGGGAACCCGGTCCAAGCAGGCCTTGAAATCGCCCACCACTGCCTCCACCTCATCATCCTTGTGAGCTCGCGCCCACCAGAGAGTCCGTAAAACTTCAGCGTAACATTGGACGCATCCTTTGTCAGAGGCCTCGGCCTTCACGGCCGCCAGGTCCGGTGAGGAGAAGGCAACATTATGCAGCTCGGCGATCTCATTAGCTTTCGCCTCCAACTCGCCCCTCAGCCTCTCGCAGTCAGCGTTTGAGCTCTTCACTAGACCCCGCTGCAGTGCGAGGTCTTTCTTCGTGATTCCGTGGCTGCCGACCTCTTGGGCGAGCTGGGCGGTGAACTCCTCTTCCTTGGCTTTTATTCTCGCCTCCGTCTCCTGTTCGAGCCGGGCGAGCCGAAGTTGGACGGTGTCAAGCTGTTGAAGGGCACTCTGCTCGGCAGCCAACAAGGCCTCGGCCCTCTCCTCGGCGAGCTGCGCCTATTTTTTTGCCTTGTCGGCTGAGTCCGCCAATGCCAGCATTCGCTTGTTCCTGTCAGAACGACCTGCCTCCAGCTCGTCGATCTGCTCAAGGGCCTTTTGGTTGGCGAGCACCACCCTGCTCGCATAGTGGGTCGAGAGAAGAAGATTCTCTCTCAGATCCTGGCTATTGACACCCGCCACCAGTGGGGTCGTCCAGTGCCTAGGCATCTCACTCACAGCATTCCGGGCTATGCCCGGAGGAAGATTCCGTATCGATGTGAGAAAGCGAGATCGCTCAAAGGCATGCAAGGCCTCGTGGCGGTTCGGGAAGGCAATTGGGGCATAACTGCGTAATCAAAACAGATGGAAAATATTAGAAAAATAAAATAATAATGGGCAAAGAAGGTCAGTTGGGCGAAATACTTACTGAATTCGGTCGGGATCCCAACCCAGCAGGGTGTCGTCGGTAGTTTGAACCCCGAACGGAGACGGCGAAGGGGGCGAGCTCCGGATGGGCGTGGCCGCCAGCGGGGCGGTAGATTGAGCGGAACCCCCCTGCCCCGACCTCACCGAGGTCCTCTCGGCCCGGTCGGACTCCTCGTCGACCAGGCCCGTATACCTTGTCCTCTTGCGAGCCTGGGTGTTCTCCTCACCAACTCGGGACACTTCACCCCGTTGGGGTCCTTTCTTCCCTCGACCTCGCTCGGAGGGGGCAACAGCTCGTCCCCCACCTCGGCAGGACCTGGCGACCTCCGATGCCTTGGTCTTTTTGGGAGCTTTGATCCTCTCCTTCTGAGCTCCCGATCCTCCCGCCTCGCCCTTTTTGGAGGCGAGCTCTGCCTGCTTGCTCACCTCCAGCGCGAGCACGGATGGTGGAGCAAGTCTGTTGGGGCGAGGTGGACCCATCTCAAATCGCTCTTTTACAATCTGGTAGGCCTCGGGAACCTCGGCGATCAGGATAGCGACGAAGCTACCACCTGCACAAAAAATCATGAATATCAGCATAATGGGCGAGCTACATTCCCCCCCATAGGCGAGCTGCATAAAGTTGGACCTGGGAGCTCGGGACCTTGGATATCGAGGTGGTGCGGCAATGTAAGGAGTCCGGCGAGCCGCAGGCAGTGATGCGCACACAGGTGGGCGACCTGTCTGTCCTTTTCGCTCCTCAAGCAACAGATGGCGCGTACCACGTCGAACTGCTCCGACACTCTAGGCCTCCCCCGGCTGGATTTGTGTCGCTTCGGAACTGCAAAAATAAAGAAAATTAGAATTAGTATATCTAATTCAACCCACGCACACCGAAATAAGCGACCTACTGCTAGCTTCCCCATATCCCTCCGGAGTGGGGATACGGTCACCCCGCCCATGATACGTGCTGGAGGCTCGCCAGTCGCCGCCTATGAAGAAAAATTGTTTCTTCCAATCACAGATTTTATTGGGCAGGTCCCCCAGAAATTTCTCCCCCGGACGAGCTTTCAGATAATAATATCCTGCGCCGTCCTGTGTCCGTTTGGTCACGGCAAAAACCTCGCCCAAATCCGCCGAGGTCGTCGCGTTCTCATAACCCTCCAGCCCAAAAATAGACAGGGCGGCGAGAAGGTTGCTCCACGCGTTCGGTGTGAGTTGGGTGATGGCCAGATTATTGTCAGCTAGATATTGGCCAATAATCGGATGCAGCGGCAACGAAAGCCCGGCCCTCAGAACATCTACATTCAAGGCGGTCATCCCCTCAGGAGGTGCGTCGGCCCGCTCATCCTTCATTGGAGCGTACATGGAGATGTCCAGAGGGATGCGATACTCCCTGCGTATGATGGGCAGATCGCATTCATCAATTAGGCTCACCACCTCGCCAGCTTTGAACTCAGAGGGGGCAACTTCCTCCAGGTCGGCGAGGTCGGGGCGAGGTACCCAATTCGGGTAGGGGAAGCTCACCGCGTACTCGGTGATATACTCATTCCAGTCGAACGGGTGAACCACCTGGGTGGGGACCTGGTACTCTACCAACTGGGGTTCCGGGAAGCCAATACGGTGGAACCATTCGAGTGTAACTTCCTCCAGATCGCCACCCTCCTCGCCGACCTCGGCGTTACCCTCATCAACCTCCTCGGGTCCCTCATTGCCGCTGGCAACTCTTTCCTCTTGGGCGACCTCAACGCCTTCCTCCCATACCTCGCGGTATACAGAACTGGAGGCTCCTTCCTCTGCATTGGGACGGATTTCACTGGGCAGCTCGCCGGAGACTCGGCGAGCTACCGAGGTCGCCTCGGAGCTGGAGCTGATTTCCACATACGAAACCCGGGGCAATTCCTCCTCGGTCATTGGCCGTTTATCGGGATTTCGGCCCGATAGGGTCCTACTTGAAGAGCGTGTCGACATGGTCTCAGAAAAGTTCAAAGGTCCCGTAGTCCAAAATCCCACAGTCGAGAGTCGGGGAGATTCAAGAGTTCCTCGGTACAATCCACGGTCCAAAAATCCCGTAATCCCGAAGAAACAACAGAAAAATCAAGCAAAAGAGGGAAGAAAAGGGAAAAGAAATCGAATCCTACCTTGGAGAGCCTTCGAAAATCCGTCGAACACGAGAAAAGTCGGTCGTCGGGAAAGCTCTGGAATTCAAAATGCAGAAAGTGAAGAAATGAATCCACCTCACCCTATTTATAGACGTCGGGCGAGGTGTAATATTCACGAAACACAAGGGCCTGTCTGCAAAAAATTTAAAAGATGACATTATTGTGGGCGGGAACCGAGGTCTCAAAAGGCGTGCATGACCCCTGGATTCCCGCACCACGTCAGCCATAAGCAACCGCCTGGGTCGAGCTCGCCTGTCAACGCAACAATCACCCATAGGTAGTTCGCCGAGTTTTAAGTTTTCCAGCTCGCTTGCACATTTGACAAGGTCTTAATGCATGCGAGCTGGGGGGCAAATGTTGATATGGCGAACTAACACTATCGACATGGGGTAATTACGCTAGGCTTAGCAGTTCGCCAGGGCCCACCCAGATCCGTTGAAGTACGGAGCTCGCCCATGCAGGGACGACTTAGCTACGTAGCTCGCCCAAAAGAGCTAACCTCTGTCATTACCGGAGCTCGCCCTGGAGCTCTCCGAGCCACTGAAACTCATCTCCGAGCTCGCCCATGAGCTCGCCTGTTAGCCTACTAGATCCCGATGGTTGTACTCTTTTTCCCTCTGTCCGGTTTATCCACAAGGGTGGTTTACGGCGAGGTTTTTAATGAGGCCCATCTAGTCTAAGGCATAGTAGTAGGACGAGGCACAACATAGGTAGCAGTGTAAGGGACCAGGACGAGAGTTACGGACCCTCGTCAACACCGGAAGCCATATAGGCTCGCAAGGTGCCGTCTCACACCCACACACCTATAAATAAGACCTCTCTTGTACTATTCACACAATTTTTCACTCTCACAAATTCTGAAAATCAATACAATTCCTATTACAATATTTCTCTCTCTAAATCCTCTATTCTCCCTCTCCAAGAACATTAATTCAAAGATTATTGTTTGATAGGATTAATATGTTGTAAAGCCACATAGACAAACATCGATTAACAAATTCTATCAACAACCCCAAGAACAAATATAAGTAAATACCCCAATAATAATTTATAATAGTACCTCAAGACTAACTCACAATACCACAAGAACAGTTCTCAATACCCGAAGAACAAATAACTATACCCGAAGAACAAATCATAATACCTCAAGAACAAAAATAAGTAAATACCCCAAGAACAAGTTACAATACCCCAAGAATAATTTATAATACCCCAAGACTAACTCACAATACCCCAAGAAAAAGTAAATAATTAAACTAAAAAGAAGATCCAAATAATTCATGGGAAAATTAAGCAATTGTTCTATGGATATTATAAATTGTTTTTTGAGTATTATAAGATATTCTTTGGGTATTATAAATTGTTCTTTGAGTAATTACTCAATTTATTTATTAAATT
>JAPKLY010000056.1:1545386-1578299 GCA_026898435.1 Prunella vulgaris | reverse complement strand
ATTTGCTTATTTTTGTTATTCCAATTGAAAATCCAACACTTAAATAATTAATACTTGCTAAATATTATGAAAAGTAAGGAAATAACCTAATAGTATTACTCTTTTGTGAGGATGATTTATAAATTATCACAATTAGGAGGACAATTTAGAAAACGTATAGAAATATTACAAAAATTATTTGATATGTGTTAAAACAGTACACACCAACTCGTCTCTAGGGAAATAGAAACGGGCACAAATCCTTATGTCACATATTAGGCACAAATAGTATCACTTTCATGTGTAAAAACTATCACTGTTACGCATATTCACTAACACTCTAATGCATATACTCTATAAAATTTTAAAATAGTTACCTTTTCATGTAATTTCAATTATAAATAGTTAAAAAGGTGTTCCTACATGATTTTTTTAAAATAAATTATCACAATTAGGAGGACGATTTAGAAATTGTATAGAAATATTACAAAAATTCTTTGATATGTGTTAAAAAATACACACCAACTCGTCTCTAGGGAAATAGAAACGGGCACAAATCCTTATGTCACATATTAGGCACAAACAATATCACTTTCATGTGTAAAAGCTATCAACGTTACGCATATTCACTAACACTTTAATGCATATACTCAATAAAATTTTAAAATAGTTACATTTTCATATAATATGCCCCGTGTATTTGTATTGTCGGGTCTAGCCCGTATTTTGTTACCGTTTGCTCAATAGTGGGTGACGGTTGTTTTTCATCTTTTGGATGTTGTATCGAGTGACTTCTTCGATCGTTGTTTTTCTGCTTTGTTATTTGCTGATGTAATCCATATTTGTAGCTGTCAATTTGTCTCTTCACATTGTTAAGTGCTTCGATTTATTAATTGCCTACTGAATTGCTTAGATCATCTATACTCTTTTCTTTTTTTATCCCCCTAATATAGCTGTTCATAAATAATTGCTCTCTCGCTTGAGAAGTACTTGCACTACATGAGAAATCAAAATGATGATTCTGCATATCAACATTGTGGTTCTTACTAAATGATCTAATGCAGCTAAAACACATTTTTTAACATTCATTAACTGTTCATGCAAAATAGCTGAAGCAAATTACATGATAATGATTTATTCATCCTTCCCAAGATGTTCTGTACACTTAACCAAACATAAATTTTAAGAAAATACACATTATGAGTAAAATAATATTTCACTCAAGCTATGATTAGGTACATTTTTGGAAACTGCAACACCTTTCCCTCTGCTTTCCCCATTAGAGATAACTGCATCCTTTGAATCTTGTATATGTCTTCTTGTGTAGGTTCCGGATCAATATCCATTGTTTTTCCGTCTCTCTCCACCTTTGACTGTGAATAACACAACAATAAGAATTACAATGGCATCAATTTGGTACAAAAGAGAAAAAAGGGAAATAATTCTGCCAGTATAGTGAAACAACACCTCAAAGTTTGTGTATTTGAGCTTATCTAATAGTTTATAAAGTTATCGAATCAATAAGTAAAATTACCGATGTTCTCTGCTAATTCAGACCACCATTGGCCTCTACAAATATATATCCATTTGACTCGGGTAACCCTACAATAGTAACAATATTTATTCAAAAACCTCACACGCTCAGCTGAACCTCAAACACAACTAAGATAAGGACACACTCAGCTTAAGCTGAGAGAGCGAGAGAGAGAGAGAGCAATGAATTGCATATTGTCATTTCAGAGATGGCACGCAGATAATAAGTTATGCCTCAGAAAGAGGCCACTTCTGAGACTTCTAACAGGAATTATCAATCCACATAATTTGAAGCTAAGAGAAAAAACCAATGTTCACATAAAAAACTTTCAGTTCTTTGAATTAAATTAAAATATATAATATATGAACTTAAAGATCCTTCCACAAAACCAGACACAAGATAAAGAGTAGGTTTCAGATCCGTAAATGCTGCAGCTTCAGTAATATCATTAAATCCCTTTTAACAGGATACTGAGTCTAGAATTGTTTAGATTATAAGCATTAAGCCACTATGTCGATCATCCAACAATATACTTAAGTTTAAGGCATGTAAGATTAAGCACTGAATTTGAGCAAAAAAAGAAAAAGAATAAAACTTAGAAGTCTACGCTAGAAAGCTTCATACCATCTGAAGACTTATTGA
Organism: Prunella vulgaris; assembly: GCA_026898435.1. Lineage (NCBI taxonomy): Eukaryota > Viridiplantae > Streptophyta > Magnoliopsida > Lamiales > Lamiaceae > Prunella > Prunella vulgaris. The sequence continues at coordinate 1,576,144 of JAPKLY010000056.1, read as the reverse complement.
TGCATGGTCTCCATTCACCATCTTTATAAGAGTGTTTCCATATAGTTGAAATCTGTATCATTAACGGCATTGAGCAGGTGAGAGATGTAGATAAAGAGACTTCAATATAACCAGGTAGCCAAGTATTTCTCACTGGCATACTACGTGTTTTTAACTTACATAAAAGCATACAGATAATAGCGCTATCTTAGGGCGTTACAGGACATGAAATAACATATTTAATAAGAGAAACTGATACTAACAAGAAACCAATAAAGCAATTTGTAACTACAAGCAACTAAAGCAATTTGCAACAATAGACAATCGAATAAACTTGACAAGTGAATGGAGTAATTGTATTATAAAAGCACACTCAAACTTTTACAGCTGGTAGAAAACAACTGAGTTGAATGAAAGGGATCTAAACACAGTAGACTTCTATAGTATGCTTTTCCAACCTTAAAGAGACAATAAAGACCACAGAATGAAGACTTTCAGATTGCTCTGAAAAATTAAGCAAAATTATGATTGTACAACCCACATAGCATATAGGTCTTAGACTAGTTTAGGAGAACTGCTCCACACATAAGAGACATGTACCAAATAATTTTAGCTACCTATAGTGACAAGGCAATGCATATTCGTAAGAAAATACAGTAACACTTATTTGTATTGCCTCATTAAGTAACAGCATATCATAAACATAATTATTGATGCATTTTCCATCCCTTGAGAGTAGCATCATAGTGAAAGATATACTGAGAAACAAGGAACATCTACTGACCTCCTGCGAAACCTCACGAATGATGCTGATCACAAATTTTCCATGCATTCGACCAAGTTTATACAAAGCATAAAAGATAGCCACATCATCCTGCAATATTTTATGAGATTTAGATGATGAAGAAAGAAATAACTCAAAGAAATGTTGGTGCCTTGGTGTGTTGCATTATGAATATTCACTATTGAGATATATCGAATTTTGTATAACCTGTGGGTAGTGTTCCAAGCTCTTCATAAGATTATCAATACACGACCTAAACATCGCCAACTTCTGTAACTTAGTTAACTGAAGAGTTTTCCTCACAGCAGATCTTATCAAGGCATTACTATCAATTAAAGCACCAAATAACTGCATTGAGACAACAAATTCAAATGCATCAACATCTACACTCATATATCAGAAATAAACTTGCTACTGCAGTGATATGGTTATAATAGCAAATTAATGTAAAAGCAGTGGAGACAACAAGAAGAAGCACATGATCATCAAGGATGAGTAAGCATGAGAATATGAGGGTAAAATGGAATTAAGACAACAAATTTCATCTATAAACACTAAAAAGGTTAGGTGAGTCCCTTCATGAAATTCCAGTTAACAGAAATCATTGTTCAAATAATTACTTGTACAAGGTATCTGGAAGGAGGAGAATTTGGAGTCATAAATATTCTGATACAAGAAAAATCATCAAAATGAAAAAAATCATAAATTCGACTCTAAAGATAAGTAGTTCGTATACCAGACAATGAAGCTCCAAGTTAAACTTCAAAATGTAATTTGAAGGAGTGGCATCCTAATGAAATGATTAGAACAACAAGATTAACCTGAATTTGTTGTAACTAGTAATAATTATCATTATGCATAAAATGTTATATCTAAAAATATTTCAAAATCTATTGAGGAAAGAATTTCAACCAAATTATGGAGGAATGGAGGATTCCTCGCTTTTGGGACATAAAATAACTATCCAAGGCAAGCAATCATTCTTGCAACCAAACAAATCTTATACTCACTCAATACCCTATTTTATCATGAATTATGGAGGCATGAATTTTACATGATACAACTTTTTTCCATTCTTTCATCCCTCACCCTTATACTCACTCATATCCTCTTTTTTCATTCACCCATACCCAGAAACCAAGCAGTACTGTACTCTGCCACAACATTTTCTCACACTTATGTGAAATATATGCAATGCACAGCTTTTACATGGGATGCTTGGTAATTTAAGTGGACGATTTGAGAATGAAAATGGGCATGATGATTGTAAAAGAACGAACTTCACTCCTCTGGAAGGGGTATGACTCATCACTTAAAAGTGGGTTTTATACATCCCTTTATCTACTCCTAAGCACCTACATTTCATTCCTTCCCATTTTTCCCCCCTAAAACCACCACATCAAGCACCCCAGCTCTATGGTTGAAGAACAACTTGCTGCTTACAAGTACTGCAATCATAGAAGTAACAAAGTAATGTATAAATACCAACCCGGTTACCTATCCTTTAATTGTTTAGCCACAAAAAACAGTATATCTATTCTCCAAAATATCAGGTTTTTCTGTACGAGGAGCTGATTGAGCAGCTGGTAATTTCACATGGAACTATGGCATATTTTGTAATTGTTTTTCTTTAAATGATAAAAATTAAAAGACTCAACTATAGCACAATCAAGTTTAGTCAGTATGCAGAGCATTCCAGGATCAGTTCAGAAAGAGTTTAAACCCTCGAGCCTTGGGAGCATTGTCACACCCCTATAGTATAGTTTTACTCGTAACTCATTTTGTTTACACACACACAGATGTTCAGTAATATGAACAAGTCATATTGAGCTTTTTAAACTGTATTACAACAAGTAAACTATTTATACAATTAACTGAGTCGAGGCAAGCCCAAGCTCAACTTGACTTTGCAAGATTATAACTTTATTTAACCAATAAAGATTTTTTTTCCTTCTAATTCGTGGAATTTATTGAAGATAACATTAACATATAAATCTAATTTCACAATCTGAAAGCGTGTGATGCATTTAATATTGCATTGCACACCATGTAACCACAAGTTCATAAGCACAAAACCTCATCCAAGCTCGAGGAACAAACAAGTGAACTAATCTTCTATGCAGAAACATTAAGAAGCCACAAAAGAAAAACAACCTCATGTCTCAATTTAACCTTCATATCCTCAAAATATATGTGTAAAATGTAAGAAAAATCTACAGGATAAATGCCAGAATCGCAAAATTAATTTCCTATCAGAAGTTTCCAACAAGTCGGTGGCAATATTGATCCAACAAAACACAAAACACAAAACAGTAATAACTATAGAAATACAGACTAAATGAAATCGTAACGGACCGAGATCGCCGCCGCGCTTGGCGGAGCTGCAGTGGGAGTGCTGGGTGGCAAGTTCCTGGAAAGTGGCCTCTCCTTTGTCGATGTCGCGGCGAAGGGCCTCAAGCTGAGACACGGCTTCTTCACGGGTGGTGGCGGAGATGAGGCGGCCGTCGGGGTCCTTCCAGGAGGACTTGCGGCGAGAGCCCTGGTGCTTGATGAGAATGTGCGAAGCCCTAACCTTCTCCGACGAGGGCATTTTGGGCTTTTTACTGGTGCTGCTGTGTTTGAGCTTGTGGTGGTGGTGATGGTGGTCGGCTCGATCCTCCGACTTCTTCCTCTTCCGATCGGACTCTATATGCAGATTTTGCGAGGAATTCTACTTTGATTTGGCTCAGCTTCGATGCTCATTAGGGTTCTAACGTTTTGGTTTGTAAGATTATTATTGGGAGAAATTAATTTTAATTTGATTAAAATATATTAAGATATTATAATTTTTTAATTAAAAGGATAATTTAGTCATTTTATATTTATTTAATAATATTAATTTATTTTTTTAATAGTGCGATCGCATTATGCATAGTGCAATTGCCCTAGTGCAAAGTGTAATATCTTCAAAATAATATTGTACGTTGAATCATAAATCCAACGATATTTAGGAAATTTACTGACTTCAAGAATGTCGAAACCTTCTTGACCATAGAAGAACCCTTCTAAGTTAAATTTTCATGATTTGTTTAATTTGTTAATGTTTGCTTTTACTTTTCCTTCTATGTATGTCACTTCTTATTACGGTGGATGTCCCAACTCTAAAAGAAATATTCTACAGCTACAAAATTTAATAAAATATATTTTTATTTTATTATTTAATTTTATTCTAATGTACCTCTTTTTTTTTGTTCTTGTATCATTTTTAAAAGTAAAAATTATTTTAAAATGGATGAATTTTTCATTTCATTGTACAATTAGGGTAGTGATATTTCTGTCAACTCACACATTTCCTCTTTTCACTGATCATATATAGTATTCTGTTACAGCTCTACAAAACCTGTCACCATACCGCAAAACCACAACAAAAGACCATATGTGTAGAAGTTTTGGGTTCCATATGTACATCCTGCACGAGCCATTTGAGTTTATATATACTCCTTCATACGGCTGAACCTGGAGTCGATTATCTTGTAAATGATGTTGTCGAGATGAAGAAGCTCCGGCACTAGAAGAGGATCCCGCAGCAAAGTGAGGAGATATCAGGACATAAAATTGCTCAATCCGTACCTCAGGTAATTGCAGGACCGATTGTCTCCCCCTCCCTCTCCCTCTTCCTCTCCCCCTCTGTCCTCCCTCTCCCTGCTCACTTTGATCTTGATTCATCTATTGTCAACAGTACAAAGGAATAAATAAATCATCAATTCATCTAATATAAACAATTCATCAAATATAAACAATTTATCAATCCATCTAATATAAACAATATATTCATCAATCCATCTAATATAAACAATTCATCAATCCATCTAATATAAAAAATTCATCAATTCACTAATATAAACAATATATTCATCAATCCATCTAAACAATAAACTCAATAATATCATTTGAATAGTGTAAGTTTTTAAATTATAATTTTTTAGTTATAAGTACTTTCTTAATTTTATGATAGTTACATATAATATTAATACCTAATTTTTTATGCAGCTTGATTCTGAGTCATAAGGCTTCCGGCTTGGTCACGAATGCACTGAAAAGTGTGGTCTGGCTTTATCGAGTGAGCTCGTGGTCTAAAATTCCTACTGAAAAGAAAGTATCATTTTTTGAGGAGTATAATGTATATTTATAAATAATATTTATTTTATTTAATATTTAAATTATTATGGAATTTAATTTATATATTTATTATGAATTTTATTGCAGAAGCTCTGTGTTTGGGAATCGCGACACGACAAAGCGGTGCACGCTCTCTTCAACAAAAAAGCCCAGCTGCGCATGAAAGACTTGATTACCGCCAATAAGAGGAAGTGGAAGGAAGAGAGAACCATTCAGAATATGGGGACAAACGAAGAGGGTCGCAATATCTGGGAGGGATTAGTCAAATACTGGCTGGATCCGAAGAATGCTGAGAGGGCCGAGACGGCCAGACAAAATCGGATGAGTGACCCCACCGGGCAAGGCGTAGCTAGGCATCGAGCAGGCTCTCGGACCATTTACGAGCATGGTCTCGCTTTTGTAAGGATTTAATTTTTCTAATATACTCACATTTAAATTTATTAATTTTACTTAATTTAATTTAATTGATTTTTTGTACAGGAGAAGGAGTACGGACGGAAGGCCAGCCTCTTCGAGGAACTTCATTTTGCTCACCCGGTTGGAGAGTCTGGACAGTCCACCTATGGCCGCACCACCGACATTCACGTATGTATTTTATAATTTATGTTCTAATTAATTATTTTATTAATTATACTAATTAATATTAAATTATAATTATATCTTGTTTAATTTCAGATAAGATGAAGCAAGCCCTCCAAGAGGCTTAGACTCAGTCGGCACCCACTCCGGAGAATCCTTCCCCCGCCCCTATTGACGAGGACTGCATCTATTTGGATGTGGTCGTCGTCAAGAATGGGAAGATTGTAGGATTGGACAATCATAGTAAGGCTGTCCGCCTATCCCAGAAGGGGAACTCATCCTACTCCATCTGCTCTTACCCCTCTGTCGATTTTGAAAGTCAACTCTCCGTGGTGAGAAAGAAATTGGAGAGATCTCAGAAAAAAGGAGAAGAAGTTGAAGAAATGGATGAAGAGATCGGAGAAAGAGGCATAAATGATGAAGAATTGGGTTCAACAAGCCTCGAAAATAATGGGTATGGATGCTCCCGTATTTTCTGCCCCTGAAGAAGAACCAACGGGTGAGAGTGATGAAGATGAGGGTGAGGCGGTTGTCGAAGTTGATGAGGACGAATTTGATTCGGAAGGGTAGTTTATTCATTTATTTTTGTTGTTAAACAATTAATTTATATTTATGTTGAATATTTAATATTTTTATTTTCTAATATAAATTTGATCAATTTGAAAAAAAAAATGTTACTCAATTTGGAATTATATACAATTAATTATATAAAAACAAACTAATTAAAAAAAATTAGTAATGTCAAATAATAAATTTAGAACATTATAAATATTTATTGAAAAATATTATTATAAACAAATTACAAACCAAAAAGAAATTATTTTGATGAATTTGAGAAAAAAAAAAGATTCAATTTGAAGTTATATACAATTAATTGCAAAAAAATAAACAAATTAATAAATTTTAGTAATCTTAAATAATAAAATTACAACATTATAATATTTATTAAAAAATATATATATATATATATATATATATACATTTATAAATTAGAAACAATAAGCAATTAATTAGTTGCATTTAAAAAAAACGTGACTCAATTTGGAGTTATATACAATTAATGACTTAAAAATAAACAATAACGATAAGTGCTCGAGTGGAACACGCCACCTCTGAATTTCCCAGAGGTCGCGTGATTGAACCCTCTCTGGTGTGAAATATTAGCTACCGCTGTTCTCGCGACTCACTTTTTCGATCGCTAAATCTTTTTTTTTTTTTGTGTGTGTGTTTAGAATAGGTCTTTGGTTAGGGGAGAAATAATTTAGAAGACCCATAGCCTTCTGGTAGAAGACCTTTCAGATAAGAAGATCCAAGGAGACTTACCAAGAAGTCAGTCAAGAATTGAAGGTCAAAAGACTTTAGACTTTTGGTAAATGACTTGAAGTTTTCTGGTGGAAGACATTAAAGTACGCTAATAATAGAGAATGAAGGCAGGCAGTTGATGAGTTCTAAACATCAGTTGACCTAGCTTGTACTTAGCTATCCTAGATGAGAAGAAAGACTACTAACGACAAATTAAGGAAAATTGGAGATTGGTTGAGAGAATCATGCTAAAAAAGATTAATTAGATTGAATATCAATTATGGATAAAAGTCAACAATCAAATAATCAATCACACAAATCCTTGCAGGTCGAACCAGATCAAACAAATTTAAAAAAAAAATCGAATAAAATTTTAACATCACTTATACTTTTTCACTTTTTCCATCACATCACTTATACTTTTTCACTTTTTTCATCAAATCACTTATACTTTTTCACTTTTACTTTAATTCGTATGTCCAAAAGTAAAGAGCAACTTATAGCGGGACGGAGAGAGTATATTTTATAAAATTACATAAAATACTACTAAAAGGTCACATATATCATTATTGAACTGTGTATTTTTAAAATTTTATTTTTCAATAATAGCACGGGTGATTTTTCAAAAATAAATGATGTAACTTTTAAAAAATATATTTAAACTGTACGATATACCTGATGGATATAAAACTAAGACAACATACAAAATATAAATAAAAGATCGATATGGATCAAAATAAGACTTTAGTCTTTTGGTAGATGACTTGAAGTTTTCTGGTAGAAGACATTAAAGTACGCTAATAGAGAATGAAGGCAGGCAGTTGATGAGTTCTAAATAGAGCTGTTAAAATAAACGAGCTGCTCGTGAGCTCGGCTCGACTCGGCTCGTTAAGGCTCGACTCGACTCGGCTCGATATGTTAAACGAGCCGAGCCGAGCTTAAAAAAATACTCGTTTGCTTAACGAGCTCGGCTCGGCTCGACTCGGTAGGCTCGCGAGCTGCTCGGTAGGCTCGAAAAATAGAGGTTATTTTATAAATATTATATAATTTAGGGTATAAAATATTAATATTTTACATAATAATACAATTCATATTCTCAAATCACTCATATTGGTGAATTGGTGATAGTTTTAGCTTTATTGTTGTTAAAATAAATGAGCTGCTCGTGAGCTCGGCTCGACTCGGCTTGTTAAGGGCTCTACTCGACTCGACTCGAAGTGTTAAACGAGCCGAGCCGAGCTCAAAAAAATACTCGTTTGCTTAATGAGCTAGGCTCGGCTCGACTCGATAAGCTTAACGAGCCGAGCCGAGCCGAGCCGAGCCTGGCACTACTCGAGCACGCTCGGCTCGTATAACAGCTCTAGTTCTAAACATCAGTTGACCTAGCTTGTACTTAGCTATCCTAGATGAGAAGAAAGACTACTAACGACAAATTAAGGAAAATTGGAGATTGGTTGAGAGAATCATGCTCAAAAAGATTAATTAGATTGAATATCAATTATGGATAAAAGTCAACAATCAAATAATCAATCACACAAATCCTTGCAGGTCGAATCAGATCAAACAAACTTAAAAAAAAAAAAAAAATTACTCCCAAATTTATGTTACTATAAATCCAATTATGTTATTGTATGGGAAATTAAAGTTTGTGTTACTCTAAGAACAAACAACATATACTTATCTTGATAAAAATAAATATTTTTCTTTGATATTAAAAAATATATTATTATTTGAACATAAATGTGTTACTTTATAGATAAAATATGTGTTACTATATGAATGTAACCAATACAAATGCAAAAAAAAAAAACTATATTAAAGACATAAATAGCATAACAAAAAATACATATATATATATATATATATTTACTTATGTAAGGGCTACTGATACATACTTGTCATTACACGAGTTCTGATCCTCTCCATTTCTTTGTGTAAATTTCTCCTAAAGTTAGGAGAGAGATAGATATAATTCATGGAGTGAGGTTATTATCATGGGTCCCATAAATTTGTATTTTTATTAATTATTTTAATTAATTTTGTGTCTATCTCTCTCCGAAATTCCATCGATGTAAATGGCGATCGCCGTGACTGCCTAGTCGGCCGTCGACACCAAGAAAAAACCGCCAACACATTTGACACTGCCGAGGCCGCCTAGGCAGCCACCGAGACCGTCTTGGCACCGCCTAGATGACCATTACTCTTTTTTTTAATTTCTATTTCAACTTAATTAAAAGTTAGAACTAAAATTAAAAAATAAAAATTAATTTACTAAATTACTAAAAATGAATGTTTAATTGAACTACTTCATATTTATTCGTTCTATGTATTATTACTCTTTTTGTGTACTAAATTACTCTTTTTGTGTTTTATTCATGGATGTAAATGGCGATCGCCGAGACCGCCTAGGCGCTTGAAGGCCATCGGCCGCCGACGCCAAGGTCAAATCGCCGAGAAAAATCCGCCAACATATTTGTCACTGCCGAGGCCGTCTTGGCACCGCCTAGATGAAAATTACACTTTTTTTTTAATTTTTATTTCAACATAAAAGTTAGATCTAAAATTAAAAAATAAAAACTAATTTACTAAATTACTAAAAAATGAAAGTTTAATTGAACTACTTCATAATTTATTGTTCTATGTCGTATTATGATAATTTTTAACATTTTGTTGACTTTTTATATTTTGTGATAGTTATTAATTATGTTTTAAATTTATAATTTATCTATAATGTATATTTTTATCATGGATGTAAATAGCGGTAGCCGAGACCGCCTAGGCGGCCGCCTAGGCACTTGAAGGCCATCGGCCGCCGACGCCAAGGTCAAATCGCCGAGAAAAATCCGCCAACATATTTGTCACTGCCGAGGCCGTCTTGGCACCGCCTAGATGAAAATTACACTTTTTTTTTAATTTTTATTTCAACTTAAAAGTTAGATCTAAAATTAAAAAATAAAAACTAATTTACTAAATTACTAAAAAATGAAAGTTTAATTGAACTACTTCATAATTTATTGTTCTATGTCGTATTATGATAATTTTTAACATTTTGTTGAAGTTTTATATTTTGTGATAGTTATTAATTATGTTTTAAATTTATAATTTATCTATAATGTATATTTTTATTAATATATGTTTAGAAAAAAATTAATATTAATAAAAAATAAAAAATAAAATAGAAAAACCTTGGCATCGCCAAAGCGGCGCCTAGGCGGTCTTGGCGCTTAAAGGCACTCGACCACCGGCCGACCGCCAAGTGTCATTTGCACCCTTGATTTTTATTAATATATGTTTAGAAAAAAATTAATATTAATAAAAAATAAAAAATAAAATAGAAAAACCATGGCATCGCCAAAGCGGCGCCTAGGCACCGCCTAGGCGGTCTTGGCGCTTAAAGGCACTCGACCACCCGCCGACCGCCAAGCGTCATTTGCACCCTTGGTTTTATTTAAAAGTTGGACAATGTCGTATTATAATAATTTTTAACATTTTGTCGACTTTTTTATATTTTGAGATAGTTATTAATTATGTTTTAAATTTATAATTTATCTATAATGTATATTTTTATTAATATATATTTAGAAAAAAATAATATTAATAAAAAATTTAAAAAAAATAGAAAAACCTTGGCACCGCCTAGGCGGTCTTGGTTCTTGGCGGTACTCAACCGCTTGACGACCGCCAAGCGCTATTTGCACCCTTGCAAAATTCACATGAAATTTATACTAAAGAAATGAAGAGGATCCGGGGGCGTCATTACACTGACAACCAACTGCGAGTTTTTACATATATTTGTTATAGTGTGAAGTTTTGGCAAGTTTTTGGTTTCTTGGTACAACTTTTGAAGATTGCACAAATTTTTACCCATCCCTAAATGTGTCAATAGGGGTGGGAATAAGTCAGGCTACCGGACAGGGGCCTATGGCCTGGCCTACTAAAAGTCTATCTCAGCTCGGTCTATTTAACAAATAAGCTAGGCTCAAACCTTTTTAAAAGTTTATTTAGTTAAATAGGTCAGTCCTAGGCTTTCTAGGAAGCTTTTATACCTAATAGGCCGGCCTATTTAACATTATATAATATTATATATACATATAAATATATTTTTTAAAATATAACTGTTGATAGAATTTCTTAATCGTGTTCGTTTATGTGGCTTTATAACGGATTAATTCTACCAAACAATAATCTTATGATTTTGTATTTTTGGAGAGATAATATAGAGAGAGAGAGCTTAGAGAGAGAAAGTAGAGTGTAGGGAATGTATTGATTGATTGAATAGTACAAGAGAGGTCTTATTTATAGGTGTGTGAGTGTGAGACGGCACCTTACGAGCCTATATGGCTTCCGGTGTTGACGAGGGTTCCTTACCCTCGTCTTGGTCTCTCACACTGCTTCCTATGTCGTGCCTCGTCGTACTACTATGCCTTAGACTAGATGGGCCTCATTAAAAACCTCGCCGTAAACCACCCTTGTGGATAAACCGGACGGAGGGAAAAAGAGCGCACCATCGGGGTCCTAATGACTAACAGGCGAGCTCATGGGCGAGCTCTGAGGTGAGCTCTTGGGCGAGCTCGGAGGCGAGCTCCAGTGGTTCGGGCGAGCTCGGAGGCGAGCTCTGGTGCCTTGCGTGACTTACGAGTGTCGTGCGATGATGGACCTCAGCGAGGTCCTTGTGGGGGTAGAGGCGAGCTGCGCAGGTGAGTTGCCCCCAAGTGGGCGAGCTCCACACTTCCACGGATCTGGGTGAGCCCTGGCGACCTGCCAAACCTTGGTGATTATCCACATGTTATTTATGTTAGTTCGCCAGGCCAACATTTGCCCCCCAGCTCGCATGCACCTGAAACCCGGCGAACTACCTTTGGGTGATTGCCGAGCTAGCAGGCAAGCTCGGCCAAGGCGGTTGTTTCTGGCCAACGTGGTGCGGGAATCCAGGAGTCATGCACGCCTTTTGAGGCCTCGATTCCCGCCCACAATCATGTCAACTTTCAAATCCTTTGCAAATAGGTCCCTGCACTTCCCAGATATCGCACCTCGCCTCAACGCCTATAAATAGGGGGAAGTGGATCCATTTTCCCACTTTCTGCATTTTTGAATTCTCAGAGCTTTCCCGGCGACCGATTTTTCTTGCGTTCGACGGATTTTTGAAGGCTCTTCAAGGTAGGATTCGATTTTTCTCCCTTTTTCTTCTGCCTTTTACTTTATTTTTCTCTTGTTTTTTCGGGCTTCTTGAACGACACCGCACCTTGACTCTGGATTATTGGACTGTGCCGAAAACCCTTTGGACTTCTTTGAGACAATGTCGACACACTCTTCGAGTAGGACCCTTTCGGACCGAAACCCTAAGAAATGACCAATAATTGAGGATGAGCCTCCTCGAGTTTCGTACGTGGAGATCGACTCCAGCTCTGAGGTGACCTCGGCAGCTCGCCAGGTCTCCGGCGAGCTACCCAGCGAGCTACGTCCCGATCCGGAGGACGGAGCCTCCAGTGCCGTGTACCGCGAGGTATGGGAGGAAGGCGACGAGGTCGCCCAAGAGGAAAGAGTTGCCAGTGGCAACGAAGGGCCTGAGGAGGTTGATGAGGGCATCGCCGAGGTCGGCGAGGAGGGTGGCGACCTAGAGGGAGTTACTCTCGAGTGGTTCCGTCGCATCGGTTTCCCGAAACCCCAGCTGGTCGAACATCAAGTCCCTGTCCAGGTCGTCCATCCCTTCGACTGGGGTGAGTATGTCGCCGAGTATGCGGCGAGCTTCCCCTGCCCGGATCGGGTACTCCCCGCCGACCCCACCGACCTAGAGAAAGTTGCCCCGTCCGAATACAAGGCTGGCGAGGTGGTGAGCCTTATTGATGAGTGCGACCTGCCCATCATACGCAGGGAGTATCGTATCTCGCTTGACATCTTCATGTATGCTCCAATGAAGAATGAGCAGGCCGACGCGCCTCCTGAGGGGTTGACTGCTTTGAACGTTGATGTTCTAAGGGCCGGGCTTACATTGCCATTGCACCCGATCATCGGCCAATACCTTGCCGACAATAATTTGGCCATCACTCAGCTCACTCCGAATGTATGGAGTAACCTTCTCACCGCCCTGTCCGTCTTTGGATTGGAGGGCTATGAGAATGCGACGACCTCGGCGGACCTGGGTGAGCTCTTCGCCGTGACCAAGTGGGCGCAGGACGGCGCAGGATACTATTATTTGAAGGCTCGCCCGGGGGAAAAATTTCTTGGGGACTTGCCCAATAAATTTCGTGATTGGAAGAAGCAGTTTTTCTTCATAGGCGGAGATTGGCGAGCCTCCAGCACGTACCACGGGCGAGGTGACCGTATTCCCACTCCGGAGGGATACGGGGAAGCCAGCAGTAGGTCGCCTATTTCGGTGTGTGTGGGTTGAATTAGATATACTAATTCTAATCTTCTTTCTTTTTGCAGTTCCGAAGCGTCACAAGTCCAGCAGGGGCAAGCCCAAGACATCGGTCGAGTTCGACGTGGTGCGTGCCATCTGCTGTCTGAGAAGCGAGAAGGATAGGCAGGTCGCCCATCTTTGCACGCACCATTGCTTGCGGCTCGCCGGGCTCCTCACACTGCCACACCACCTCGATATCCAAGGTCCCGAGCTCCCAGGTTTACAACTCTTCGGAGCTCGCCTATGGGGGGGTGTAGTTCGCCTATCATGCTGACATTTTCAATTTTGTGCAGGTGGTAGCTTCGTCACTATCCCAATCGCTGAGGTCCCCGAGGCCTATCAGCTTGTTAAAGAGCGCTTTGAAATGGGCCCACATCGCCCTAACATACTCGCCCCACCGTCCGTGCTCGCGTTGGAGGCGAGCAAGGAAGCAGAGCTCGCCTCTAAGAAGGGCGAGGTAGGAGGGTCAGGGACCCAGAAAGAAAAGGTTAAGGCCCCCGAGAAGTCCAAGCCTAAGGCTGCGGAGGTCGCTCGAACCAACCGAGGTGTGGGGCGAGTTGTGGCCTCCTCCGAGCGAGGTCGCGGGAGAAAGGGGCCCCAAAGAGGCGAAGGATTCCGAGCGGGCGAGGAGGATCCCCCAGCTCGCAAGAGGACCAGGTACACTGGCCTGGTTGATGAGGATTCCGACCGGGCTGAGAGGGCCTCGGCGAGGTCCGGGTAGGGGGGCTCCGCTCAATCCACTGCCCCGCTGGCGGCCACGCCCATCCGGAGCTCGCCTCCCTCGCCATCTCCATTTGGGTTGCAAACTAATGATGACACGCTCCTAGGTTGGGACCCCGACCGAGCTCAGTAAGTAGCTCGCCCAGTTGACCTTCATTGCCTAATATCTCTTGTTTTTCTAACATTTTTTTTATCTGTTTTGATCTCGCAGTTATGCCCCAATCGCCTTCCCGAATAGGCATGAGGCCCTGCATGCCTTCGAGCGGTCTCGCTCCCTAACGTTGATGCGGAGCCTCAACCCGGGCCTAGTCTGGAATACTGTGAGCGAGATGCCAAGGCATTGGATGACTCCGCTGGTGGAGACCATCAACAGCCAGGATCTGAAAGAGAACCTCCTCCTCTCGGCTCACCACGCGAGTAGATTAATGCTCGCCAACCAGAAGGCTTTCGAGCAGGTCGTCGAGCTGGAGGCAGGTCGCTCCGACAGAAACAAAAGGATGCTGGCCTTGGCGGACACTGCTGACAAGGCAAAAAGGCAGGCGCAGCTCGCCGAGGAAAGGGCCGAGGCATCTTTGGACGCCGAGCAAAATACCTTGCAGCAGCTCGAGAATGTTCAACACTGGCTCGCCAGGCTCGAGCAGGAGACGGAGGCGAGAATAAAAGCTAAGGAAGATGAGCTCGCCGCCCAGCTCGCCCAGGAGGTCGGCAATCACGGGATTACAAAGAAGGACCTCGCACTGCAGCGGGGCCTGGTGAAGAGCTCCAACGCCGAATGTGGGAGGCTAAGGGGCGAGTTGGAGGCGAAGGCCAACGAGGTTGCTGAACTGCGGAATGCTGCTTCCTCCTTGCCGGATCTGGCGGCCGTGAAGGTCGAGGCCTCTGACAAAGGATGCGTCCAATGTTATGCCGAGGTTTTACGAACTCTTTGGTGGGCTCGAGCTCACAAGGACGATGAGGTCGAGGCAGTTGTGGGCGACTTCAAGGCCTGCCTGGACCGGGTTCCCTTTCCTGATGGCGCCGAGCTGGATATCGGTGACCTCCCCGAGCTCGGCATTCCCCTTGACTTTGTAGAAGACCGCTTTCAAATCGTCAAGACAGTCGAGGTGCCGGAGTTGAATCTTGGCGAGGTGGAGGAGGTCGCTCACGAGGAGGATCGTGTCCCCCTCACTGTAAAACAATTGCAGGAGGCTTGTGGGGATGCCATGCTGAACTTAGGCGAGTTCGATGCCAGTGGGCTAACTGGTAATATCTCTTCCGAGGCCGAGCTTGCCATTCCCGCTACCCAGGTCACCCCTGCCCCTGCCGAGGTCGCTGCTGATGTGCCTACCGCCGCCGCCGCTCCCAACACTTAAGCTTTTTCCCTTGCTTTCTAGAATAGCTTTTTTATTTCTCAACTTGTAGTAGGTCGCCAGGCTCCATAGCTCGCCTAGAAGGAGCTCTATTTTTGTAGTCTTTTGTTTTGATTTAAGTAGATGTAGCTCGCCGGGCACGTGTAGCTCGCCCAGAATGAGCTTTTTGTAGTTCACAGATGGCCAGCTGGTCGGCCCTTGTGGCCAGCACTGCTACTCATACTTAGAATTTTTTCAAGTATATTTTTTACTTGAAAATTTCTTAAGTATCTTTTGAATATAAGTCGAGCATTTTTTGTCTAACTCTCTTCATTTACGTCTTTGCGCTTTTACGTTATAATTTTTAAATAGCTCGTTCTTGTTTATTTTTCTGGTACATAATTATTCGTCTTATTCTACTTTGAGAAGCGAATCGTTCATTTTACGTCACTTTCGACTACGAATTGTACCTCTGTTTTGAGAGTGCGTATTCTTCGTCTTACACCGCTTAGGGCCGCGAATTGCTCGTCTTAGACCACTTAGGGTAGCGAGCTGCACTTCGATTGATTCACGTTGGGCCGTTTGGTTTCATGAACCTTGCCTTAGACATTTTTCATCTTTATCGCGAATTTTTCTAACTTATGGCAGCAGGTGTAGCAACCCCTTAAGAAGGGTACCTTCGTGACCTTGGGCACTTTGGCCTTTGCCTTCGAGCTATTTAATTACTACGTTTGGGACCTTGGTCCTTGCGCATTGCGGATTTTTGGGTATGTGGGCGAGCTGGGCTTGGCGAGCTCCCCTGAGCAGTGGGCGACCTAATGCAGCTCGCTTGGTTGGAGAGCTGCACAGGTCCAAACACTTGGGAATTTTTCTAAATTTCTCTGGCTTTACAAATTTTCTGACTTCTCGTGGCAACGTAATTTACATTGGTTGCCATCAGCATTCCTGATGCGAGCCTTCGACTAGTCTATTACAGAAACCTAGTCTATTGGTAGAATTTTTTTAGGTGGGCCGCACTCCAGGTGTATGACGAGGTGTTGCCTTCTGCGTCTTCTAGATCATAAGTGCCATTTGGCCAGGCTGCGGTGACCCGGAACGGTCCTTCCCAGTTTGAACCGAATACACCTGGTGGGGCCATCAATTTCTTTTTCAACACTAGGTCTCCGACCTTGAATTTTCGGTTTCGGACCTGAGAGTTGTAATACTTTTCTGCTCTACGCTTGTAGGTGGCGTTCTTCATTTCTGACGAAGCTCTGGTCTCCTCGATCAGATCCTTCTCTACTGCCAGGGCTTCGTCATTCTTTTCTTCATCACACCCCACCACCTTCCAAGTCTTGTTCTGGACTTCGACCCGGACCACGGCTTCGGTCCCCGAAAGCTAGGGCAAACAGAGTTTCTCCTGTGCTGGCCCTATAGGAAGTTCTATAAGACCATAGGACCTCCGGGAGTTCGTCTGTCCAGCTCCCTTTCTTTTCTTCGAGGCGGAGCTTCAATATGTGTTTCAAAATCTTGTTCACCACCTCGACCTGGCCGTTCGACTGGGGATGGTAAGGAGTTGAATAATGCTTCTTGATGTTCCATGAATTACAGAAGTTCCTCAACTTATGTCCGTCGAACTGCCTTCCATTATCAGTGATGACCGACTGCGGGAGTCCAAATCTGCAGATTAGGTTTTTGCATATGAAGCCGATCATCCTTTCTTGAGTTATTGTTGTGAGAGCTTCGGCCTCAGCCCACTTAGTGTAGTAGTCTACTGCTACAACAGCAAACTTTACACCGCCTCTACCAAGTGGAAATGGGCCGATCAAGTCGATTCCCCATTTCGTGAAAGGCCATGGGCTGAAAACCGACTTCAACTGGTTGGCTGGGGAGTTGATGTTAGGTGTGAAAAGTTGGCACTTTTGGCACCTTCGAGCGAAGTTGATGGCATCTTTGCGAAGAGTGGGCCAGTAGTAGCCCTGCCTGATCGTCTTGTATGCCAATGCTTGCCCCCCAGCGTGACTCCCACAAATCCCTTCGTGAATTTCTTCTAACACTTTGGACCCCTGCTTCTTAGTTAGGCACTTGAGCAGGGGTAGGGAGAATCCACGTTTGTAGAGTTGGCCATCCAGCAGCGTATATCTGGCAGCTTGCTTTACTAACCGGCTAGCTTCCCAGGTGTTCGCGGAGGTTATTCCGTCCGCTAAATATTTTTGGATTGGAGTACACCAATCTTCACTGTCCACCTGCCCCCCGCTCGAGGTTTGATTTATCTTATAATCGGACGTAGAGGGGTTTTTTAGTGTGGTGATTATAACCTCCGTGAATTCGGCTTCGCCGTTGCTAGTAGCTAGCCGGGCTAGAGCATCTGCTTGTGTGTTTTCTAGCCGCGGTATCTGGTTGATGTAGACCTGTGTGAACATCGAGATCAGGTGCGTGGCTATCTTTTGGTAGGTCATCATCTGCTGGTCTTTTGCCTCATATTCCCCCCGGACTTGGGATATTATTAGCTGGGAATCTCCGAAAACTTGAAGATTGGTTGCCCCCACAGCTAATGATAGCCTAAGTCCCGCTATCAAAGCTTCATATTCCGCCTCGTTGTTGGTTGCTCAAAAGTCGAACCGGATTGCGGTGGTGAAGACTTGTCTGTCCGGGCTGATCAGGACCACGCCGGCTCCTGCTGCTATGTTGGTTGATGATCCGTCCACGTAGAGATGCCACGGAGCTATACGCCGCCCCATCGGATCTTGTGGGAAAGTTAGCTAGACGATAAAGTCGGCGAGCGCTTGTCCCTTGATCGCTGTTCGGGGTGCGTAGGTTATACCGTATTGGCTGATGTCTAGTGACCATTTCAGCAGGCGTCCGGCGGTGTCTGGGCGCTGTAGTATTTGACGTAGTGGGAACGTTGTCAGCACCTCTACCGGGTGGTCAAAGAAGTAGGGCCTCAATTTTCTAACACTCATCACCAGTGCGTAACCCAGCTTCTCTGTTGGGGTGTCCCGCAACTCAGCTTCGTGTAAGACTTGGCTCACGTAGTACACTGGTAGGTGTGTTTTTGCCTCTTCTTGGACCAGGACGGAGCTGATGGCCACCTCCGATGCGGCTAGGTATAGATACAGCTTCTCTCTAGGTATCGGCTTTGACAGGACCTGCATATCTGCCAGGTATGTTTTGATGTCTTCGAAGGCTCGTTGGCATTCACTCGTCCAGACGAAGTGGTTTTTGAGGTGGAGCTTGTTGGCTTTGGCCGCCTCTTTGTACCTCCGTGTGTTTGCCTTAATCGCCTCGAAGAACGGACGATTTCGGTCGCCGGACCTGGAGATGAATCTGTTCAGGGCTGCCATGCACCCAGTCAATCTT
The DNA here is from genome assembly GCA_026898435.1 of Prunella vulgaris. Lineage (NCBI taxonomy): Eukaryota > Viridiplantae > Streptophyta > Magnoliopsida > Lamiales > Lamiaceae > Prunella > Prunella vulgaris. Next base: position 1,557,555 of record JAPKLY010000056.1, on the reverse strand, counting down.
TGATTTTTTTTGGACGGAATTGGGTATACCCATCTCGATTATACATTGGACCTGTGTCGGGTTGACCTCAATTCCACGCTGGCTAACTAGGTATCCCAGGAACTTTCCGGAGTGTACGCCGAAGCTGGTCTTCTTGGGGTTTAACTTCATGTTGTAGTGGCGCAGTATGTCGAAGGTCTGTTTTAGGTGGTCCAGGTGGTCCTCCTTTCTCAGACTCTTGACAAATATGTCATCTATGTACACCTCCATGGATTCGCCAATGTGTTGGTCGAACATTTTATTCACCAACCTTTGGTAGGTCGCTCCGGCGTTGATGAGTCCGAACGGCATCCTTTCCCAGCAATACATGTTCTTATTGGTGTAGAGCGCCGTTTGTTCCTGGTCATCTGGGTGTAGAGCTATCTGGTGATAGCCCGCAAAAGCATCCATGAATGTCATCATCTCATGGCCTGCGGTGCTATCTACCAGCTGGTCGATGTGAGGCAGTGGGAAGTTATCTTTCGGGGCATGCTTTGTTCAGGTCCGTGAAGTCAATGCAGAGTCTCCACGTCCCCTTGTGTTTCTTCACCAGGACGGGGTTCGCGACCCACTGCGGACACAATGCTTCCTTGATGAGCTTGTTGTCTAACAACTTCTCCACCTCAACAGTTAGAGCTGCTTACTTGTCTGGTCCATACTTTCTCCATTTTTGACGTACGGGTCTCCTCGTCGGATCTATGTTGAGTCTGTGGCAAGCATGTTCCAACGGGATCCCTGTCATGTCTTCATGGGACCAGGCAAACACGTCCAGATTGGTCATCAGGAATAGTTCCATCCTCGACCGGTACGGTTCAGGTAACTCAGAACCGATGAAAAGTTCTAAGTCCCTTTTCGGGTCCACCGGGAGTGCCGTCAATTCCTCCATGGGGGTGGCTTTTCTCTTTTGACTTTTCCACCTAGGGTCGCTGATGAACTCGTCCCACTCCTCTTGTGACATCTGCGCAGGTTCGTGACCTATGCGTGGTTCGAGGTCATCGGGTTGGCTTTCAGCTCGGGCGGGTCCATCAACTGTTAGTACCTTCGGTGGTTTGTCAACTCGGGATGGTTTGGTGACCTGGGGAGTTGGATCAACATCCATAGGCGTTGGTTCTTGACCTCTCGCAGGTCCCCCATCTTGGCTTTCGCCAACCACCTCCATGGGAGTAGGTTGCTGTTCTTGCGCAGGTCCCGACCCTTGCACAGGTCCCAACACTTGGGTTTCTTCCAATCCCTCCATTGGTGCTGGTTGTGCGTCTTGCGCAGGTCCTGTGCCTTGGTCTATCTCCGACAGGTCGCCTACCTCCATCATCTCAGTTTTGACCGAGACAACGTCTAGGATGTTTGGCTCGTCTGCTGGAATCTGCACGTCCTCTTCAAGGACTTGGACCCGTGTCATCGCTTTTTTGGCCTGGCCATCTTTCATTTGGAGTAAACACTCTCGGGCCTTTTTCTGGTCACCTTTTATAGTTCCGGCACCTTTTGGAGTTGGGAATTTCAAACAGTAGTAGTAGGTCGAACACGCCACTTTGAATTCATTAATAAATGGGCGGCCAAGGAACCCGTTGTAGTAGGACTGCTGGTCGACAACTAGGAAATCTATGAGCTTAGTCAGTCTACTTTCGGGGTCCTCAGCCGATACAAGTTGGACGCTCAGCCTAACACTACCTAGGGGGACGGTTACAGCTTCTCTGAACCCCACTATCCTAGCGTTGCTAGGTTCCAGATACGACTCAAAATCACCTAAGGCATCTAAGGTGGATTTGAAGAGAATTTTGGTGAATGCGCCGGTGTCCACAAGTAGCCTGTGAACTCGGACGTTCATGATGTTGGCGGTTATCACCAACGAGTCGTTGTGGGGCATCAGTACCCCTTCCAGGTCCGCCGAGGAGAATGTCAGCTCGTCAGTAAGCTGTGAGACGGACCTGGGGCTGGAGCTGCCTTCCTGGACTTGGTTTATGGCCTGGATTTCGGCCTTCCTTTTCCTCTTGGATATGGAGGATCCCCCGTCCTGGAGACCTCCGGCAGCTCCGATCTCCTCCTCGAGAACTAAGAGTTCCCGGGTGGGCTTCATGTTTTGCTGAGGTTGGGGAGGTGCCCTCCGCCTGTTCTTGGGACCAGGTTGGTCTGCTTCCTCATCCTCATCATCGGAGGTAGCCCTCCTCTCGAACTTTGGCCTCTTAGCTGGGGCCTTCTTCACGAACTCGGCCAGCTTCCCATCCTCATAAAATTTCCAGAGTTGTTTGAGGAGGTCTTAGCATTCGCTGGTGAAGTGGCCGATGGCTTGGTGGTAGGCGCAGAATTTATTAGTGTTGAGCTTCGTGCGGTCCTGGCGGATCCACCTCGGCTCCTCCAGCATGGCCTTGCCTTTGACGTGGTCAACGGAGACGGTGTGGACCTGGTTGAGCTTTTCTTTGAGCTCGTCTCCCTCGCCAAAGGCCTTTAAGTTCCGGGGAGTTTTGTAGGTGACCCCGGACTTCTTCCCGTAGGGTTTTTTCTCTTTGTGGGCACCAACTTCTTTCAGTAGTGCCTCCTGCATAGCCACGAACACCCCCGCCTTATGGCGGAATTCGGTGTAAGTGTTGGGACATGCGAGGTGCATCTCCTTCCAGAGGTCAGTGCCCTTCCTGAGTCCGGCCATCGCCGCGATGACCTTGGTGTCCTCGCTCACCGGCTCGCCTTCCAGCAGGATTTTGTCGAACCTCTCCAGGTACTGCTGGTCGGTCTCACTCTCGCCTTGGTGGATGTTGGCGAGTCAGTGCTTCTGGGTAAGGTAGGATCCGAACCTAGAGAAGTGGGCCAGGAACTCCCGCGAGAGTTGGCCAAATGAGCAGATTGACCCCGGGGCGAGTGAAGAGAACCAGCGGTGAGCTCGGTCCCCTAGGGTCAGTGGGAAGTTCCGGCACTGGGTGGTGTCGGTGGCGCCAACCGAAATCATGAAGTCCGCGTACTTGGCCAGGTGGACTTTCGGGTCGGATTCGCCCTCGTATGCTGACATCACCGGAAATTGAATTTTCTTCTGGACCGGTGCGCGAAGGATGGCAGGTGCCAATGGAGATGAGGGGAGAGTGGTGGCATTAGGTCCGCCAGACTTGGCTGCTACTTGGGCTTGCAGCAATTCGACGACCTTTTTCAGCGAGGCCAGCTCGTCATCACGGGTCACCTCCGGCGGAGGCTGCTCAAAGGTCATGCGTCTCACGGATGCACGTCCCCGAGGTGCCTCACTCTGGGGTGACCTTTCAGTGACGGGCTGGAATTGGCATCCGCCATGGGGGCCTAACCTGTCGGTGGCGGACCTTCTCAATCTCTCATGGGCGAACCTGGGTGGTTGTTGGTCGGAGTCTTCATGGGATGCGGCTGGGGCCGCCGTTCGTTCATTTTCCCCGTATCTCGGGCCCAGACGGCCTTGGAGGACTTCCCTCCTTTGCGATTGGTGGGTGCCAGATGCCCCGGTGTAGGCCGAATCCCTTCCTGTGTAAGGAGCGGGATCCTCCTCCACCATCTTGGCCTTGCCGGTCCTCTCCCTATGCTGCCGAGCTTGTGCCGAGCTCGCCTCCTGCTCGGTGGGAAGGACGTTGTAATCCCCCCGGGTCTGGGTGCCCTGGGTGGGCCTGGTTTGTTCCCGAGCTTCGGCAGCTGGAGCTCGCCTGGGTACCAGGGCGAGCTCGTCCTGCTGCCTCTGCTGCAACCTTTGTAAGGTCGCGATGGTGCGTTGGAGCTCGTCGGGGTTGCTGGCCAGGTCCCTCAGGGCGGGGGCCAAGTCCTCCTGGGTCACCACAACTCGCGGAGGTCGCGGGGCTGCGTTGCTCTTCTGGGGAGGTGGTTGTGAGGTCTCCACCACCTGGCGTGAGGTCTCCACCTCGGCCTGGCTTTGGTCACCTCCTTTGGACCTTCCGGCAGCTGCGGAGGTCTGTCCTTTGGCGGCTCGAGTGTTAGCCATTTTTGGATTTCGGAGGGGGTAACTTGCTGCAGGTCACCGAGGTGGAGGGAGATCGCCGGGTTGGGGGTCGTCCAGCTTGGGTGGAGCTGTGCAAATTTTTGTCTAGCCTCACGTGTGACGAATTATTCGAAATTCAGTTTATTCGTGTACACGCGCGCGTTTGAAAACTTTTTCCGGGCAAAATTTGTGAATTTGAGAATTCGGGTTCTCGTCCGGAAATCTGGGTTTTTCGTCCAAAGAAATGAATATGTATATGTATCTTCGAGTGTTCTTGAGTTTTATCAAGAACACCTTCAAATCTTCAAATTTTCAAACACACCCTAACTTTGTTCTTGAAAATTTAAATTTTTCAGGTTCAGAATGCAACCCTTCTTCTAGCGCCAAATTGTTGATAGAATTTCTTAATCGTGTTCGTTTATGTGGCTTTATAACGGATTAATTCTACCAAACAATAATCTTATGATTTTATATTTTTGGAGAGATAATATAGAGAGAGAGAGAGCTTAGAGAGAGAAAGTAGAGTGTAGGGAATGTATTGATTGATTGAATAGTACAAGATAGGTCTTATTTATAGGTGTGTGAGTGTGAGACGGCACCTTACGAGCCTATATGGCTTCCGATGTTGACGAGGGTTCCTTACCCTCGTCTTGGTCTCTCACACTGCTTCCTATGTCGTGCCTCGTCCTACTACTATGCCTTAGACTAGATGGGCCTCATTAAAAATCTCGCCGTAAACCACCCTTGTGGATAAACCGGACGGAGGGAAAAAGAGCGCACCATCGGGTCCTAATGACTAACAGGCGAGCTCATGGGCGAGCTCTGAGGTGAGCTTTTGGGTGAGCTCGGAGGCGAGCTCCAGTGGTTCGGGCGAGCTCGGAGGCGAGCTCTGGTGCCTTGCGTGACTTACGAGTGTCGTGCGATGATGGACCTCAGCGAGGTCCTTGTGGGGGTAGAGGCGAGCTCCTCTAGGCGAGCTGCGCAGGTGAGTTGCCCCCAAGTGGGCGAGCTCCACACTTCCACGGATCTGGGTGAGCCCTGGCGACCTGCCAAACCTTGGTGATTATCCACATGCTAATTGTGTTAGTTCGCCAGGCCAACAATAACTTCTTATTTTTATTTATTTAATAATAATATATTCAATTATAATGTCAATAATTTTCTTAATTTTTTAAAATAAATACACATATTTTATTTTAAGTTGTTATTATTTGTGATTTGGTAAAAAATATTTAGTATTATTATTGGATTTATTGAGACATTTGATAATTTTATAGATTTGGTTTCAAATTTTTCATAATGAATAAAATTATTTTATAAAAATAATTATTAAATAGGCCTAAAAAGGCTTTCAGACCTGGTTTGTTTACTGAAAAGGCCCAGACCGAGCCTACCAAAAAAGTCTATAATAGATAATAGGCCAGACTTAGACCTATAACTTATAAACCAGGTCTAGGCTTTTTCACGAGAGGTCTGGTCTGGCCTATTCCCAACCCTATGTGTCAATATTAATTGTGTGTATATCAACAATTCATGGAAAAGGAAAAATAAATTAAGTACACACAATAAACATGTGCATACATATGTGTATATACCAAGAATAAAAAAGAATTTAATGCTTTTGCCATTTTGATATGTTCATGTTTAGGTATTATTATTATAACAATTGGGCTTTATTATCATAGAATTGTCAATGGGCTTTCTCCACCTTTGTGGGCCGATACATTACAACTAGGGTTAGGGTATAGAGTCTTATTTATATGCTTCAATAATTGTTTGGTTAGGTATGAATAAAATTCTTTTGTTAATGATTGTTATTGATTTAGGGTTAGGAAGTGCAAGAAAACTCATTAATCGTTTGAAATGTTGATTGGAGATCTGCAGGTGCTTAATTGGTGAAATGCTCGTGCATGTTGGGACTTTGGTATCTATATCTCCCTCCACTTCTCCTCATATATCTTCTTGTGCATAAATTTAGAGTTTGAATATCAATTCGTCCCATAACTATTTGACAAAATAGATTTAGTCCCAAAATTAACTTTTTATCAGATTTAGTCCCAAATTTTAAAATAAGGTCCAATTTTAGTCCCAAAATTAACTTTTTATTAGATTTAGTCCCAATTTTTTTATAAGGTCCAATTTTAGTCCCAAATTAAAGGTAAAAAGTGAAATAATATTAGATTTTACGAAATTTTTATATTATTTATATTATTTCATTAATTTTTTGTATTTATATTATTTCATTAATTTTTATATTATTTTTATATTAATTTTCATTAATTTCGTTAGTTTTTATGTATTTATATTATTTTGTATTTTAGATTTTACGAGTTTGTATTTATATTATTTCATTAACTTTTATATTATTTTTATAAAAAGTGTATTTATATTATTTCATTAATTTTTTGCTAATCGAATTTTTTTTACATATATTATGATTTTTTATATTCACTTTTCAATTTTATTTGAGGCTAAAATTGGACCTTATAAAAATTTTTGGGACTAAATCTAATAAAAAGTTAATTTTGGGATTAAAATTGGACCTTACAAGAAAAATTGGGACTAAATCTAATAAAAAGTTAATTTTGAGACTAAAATTGGAACTTATTAAAAAATTTGGGACTAAATCTAATAAAAAGTTAATTTTGGGACTAAATCTATTTTGTCAAATAGTTATGAGACGAATTGTGATTCAAACTCCATAAATTTAGATTGTAATTTTTTTTAATGTCTAATAGTATGATTAGAATTGTTTACACAATGGTAATTTATGAGGACAGTGTGCTGATGAAAAGGTTCTAATTAAAAGAGAATTTTGTGTGGTTAGTGTAATTTAATTGGAAAGAAAATTGTGAAAATATATATATCGAAGCCACCCATATCTTTTCGATGTAGGATCGAATTTTTTTTAAACTTATTATGATTAATTGGTGTTCTATACTTTTTTAATCCGTATATATTTTAAGTGAATGAATATTAATGTATTGGGTTAATTACATATATTTTTAATTGGTCCAAAATCCGTATAGATAACTGTGAAATGTGGTACCAAACAGATATATGCATTATATGTAATATTATTATATATGCCTTTTAGTTCATCGGTTTTAAAGGATTCTAAGTTAAATTTTCATGATTTGTTTAATTTGTTAATGTTTGCTTTTACTTTTCCTTCTATATATGTCATTTATGGCAAATTTATTTATATGGGGAAAATTTCGGAATGATTATCAAAATAGGGATGAAAGTTTGAGGATTATTAAATTAGAGTCAGTCGGTAAAAGTGTTACCGACTGGAAGTCCAGTCGGTACCCATAATCCCGACTGGTGACGACGTGTGTAGCCTCGAATAACGTGTGTATGTCAGGTTTGACCGACTAATTTGACTCCAGTTTTATCATTGTTTTGTTTGGGAATTTTGCAGAAGTTTGGGAGTATCAATTATACATATACTACCATACATATATACGCTCCTCCCCTCTCTTGCATAATAAAGTGTGTGAAATTAAAAATTGGTATATATGTATAAATCACATTGATCACGTACGTAGCAAACCGTTTGTGATTTTTTTTTCCTTTCATAATTTATCAATTGGTTCATGTGATGATGAAAATGTTGTATTTTCATCTTTCCAGAGTATTCTGAAACCTCAAATTTCTTTGATTTCTATTTCTTCTCCTTAATTAGCCGAGCAATCTGTTCTGGCAGTGTGCTTTTAATGAATCTCCATAGCGGTGGAGACGTTCCATATTCTAAATTTTCCGGCGGAATGAGCACTGGCGACCTCCTTCAAATCCAACCTCTTGAACTTCAATTCCCAGGTAATTGAAAACTTTATTTGTGTATATATCTTTGGTTTTTTATGAGGTCCAATCGGTTGTGTTTGAACCGGCTAAACGCGGTTCCAAAAAATAATTACTAATGTAAGTGACACCTCACCATTTCATCCCTATTTTGGTTATTTCATTTTAAAATATCACTAAGGGCTCATTTGGTTCGTAAGATAAAACTATCTATCCGTCGAAAATATGCATGTTTTCGATGGATAGATAATTTTATTTTACGAACCAAATGAGCCCTAAATGAATAAATTTGCCGTAATTTCTTATTACGGCGGACGTCCCAACTCTAAAAGAAATATTCTACAATCACAAAATTCAATAAAATATGAGTACTTATTGTGTGAAAATAGTCCATGATAAAAATTATTTTAAACTTGTATTAAATATCTGGTAAAGTGTATCAAAATATTTATCGGGTGTATCAAAAGTTAAAGTCAATATATAGATTTTATTAACCTATACACCTGGTTAAATATTTGATACTTTAAAACTTGTTCATTATAAATTTATCATGAACCATTTTCATACAATACTTTACCATAAAATATATATATTTTATTTTATTATTTAATTTTATATCCTAACTCCCTTTTTTTTTTGGTTCTTGTATCATCTTTAAATGTAAAAATTATTTTAAAATGGATGAATTTTTCATTTCATTGTACAATTAGCTAGGGTATAGTGACATTTCTGTTGACTCACACATTTCCTCTTTTCACTGATCACAGTATTCTGTTACAGCCACCTACAAAACCTATCACCATACTGCAAAACCACAACAAAAGACCATATGTGCAGAAGTTTTGGGTTCCATATGTACATCCCGCATGAGCCATTTGAGGTTATATACACTACAATCAGGCTATACAAACTCAGGCTGATCCAAAGCATTCAGAGAAGCCCTTCAAATGCGGAAACTCCCATTGGTTTAGCTGTCATCTTCCCCGTCAGCATTGCATTGAGATGATTCTACAACACTCAAAGAGTTGTGTTCCCGCCACATAACATGCCCTTACACTTTTGTGTACACGCTAGGGTTATTTATTTAGGGCTCGTATATTTTGTTCAGTGGACAAGACAAATAACTCAAAATAGATTAGACAGATTTATAATCTAAGGATTGTTATTTGTTTTTTGATTGATGGATTAAGATAATTTCATTTTGAATGTTTGGATTGTAAGATTAATAATAAAAAACTATGCAATTAATTTTGCACTATATATCATAAACGTAAATAAAGTGAATTATGATTCTCATTCCAATATAAGAGGAGTATTTTAGTAAAAATAAACACAATGAATTATTATCATATCTCTTCTTTAAGATAATATTATCTATCATTCATAAGATAATTGACTTTTAGTTTTGGACTTTTTATTAATTTTGGATCTCTGTTCATTAAATCAAACATCAAATTAGATAAAATAATTTAATTTATCTTAGCTTAGCTAAAGAACCAGATGAGGCCTTATCTGATTAAGAAAATCCAGCTTTGCCTTTTCCATCAGCATAGCACACACTTGAAGGTGTAGGAAGTGCATATTTTCATCAAATAAATAGAATTGAGATATTTCTACAACACTACTCGGTGGTGGTTCTGTTACATAATATGCCAAAAACATGCATGTTTCGATGGGATAGATTAGTTTATCCATAAAACAAAACATACTCTAAGTTGATTAAGAATATTCAGTTTCGCCTTTCCCATCAGCATAACACACATATGAAGGTGTAGGATTGAGATTTTTGTGTATACTTTTATCAAATATATGAAATTTTATGCAATTAATAAAACATGCATGTTGAAGTTCACAATTTATTAAGTATATGTCATTATAATTTTACTTTACAAATGAAATTTATCACCTATAAATTTACACTTTACAAAATATATATATCAATATACACTACTACATTTTTTAGTTTGCATAGCTTTACTTATAAAGCTAATTAGCAAATGAACTCTCTAAGTGAGCACTTAGAGAGCTCATTTCCTAATGAGCTTTCTAAGCAAAGCTTAGTAAATTTGAAAATTTTAAAAAAAAAAGTCTTAGAAAGCGGTTATGAACCACTAAGAATAAATAAATAAAAAAAACAGCTTGGACAGCGGTTTTTGAACCGCTGAGAATAAATAAATAAAAAAAGCTTGGACAGCGGTTAAAAACCGCTATGCCCAAAGAGGTTAATGGTCGCTATAACCTTTCACTTACACAGCGGTTCTAAACCGCTAAGGGCCGATTATAATCGGGCCCAGTAACCCTCCTCCCTTTCTTCTTCTCTCTTTCTCTCCTCTTCCTCTCCCCAGCGCCTCCTCCTCCCACGCTGCCCCCCCTCGCCGACCGCTGCCCCTCCTCCACCATTTCCGACGACGCCGCCTCCGTTGACATCCCAGCCGTCGCCGTCGCCATCCCACCGATCGGTTTTTGAAATTTCGTCCCCATTTACTTAGGTATGTAATTAATTATTTAATATATATATATATCTATATTATTTACGTATATATAATAGGTATATATTATTTACGTATATTTAATATATATAGGTATATATGTATTTTGTATATATATATATTTATGATATTATTTATATTAATAATATTTTGTTTTATCTTTTATGTATTTTTAATTATTTATACATTTAGTTGTATATAAAATAAGTAAATATTATTTGCTAGTAAAATATTTACGTATAAATAAATATGTGTGCTTTTTACTATGTTTTATTTTGTTAATTTTATAATTATAAATGTTAGGTATTTATAATTTTAGGTATTTTAATATTAATGTTAGAATTATAAAAAATGAGTTATATTTATAATTAATGTTAGGTATTTATAATTTTAGGTATTTTAATATTAATGTTATAATTAAAAAAATGAGTTATATTTATAATTAAATGAGTTAGGTTAGAAATTAGTTTGTTAGGTTATATAAATTTCAATTATTAATATTAAACTATTAATATATTAGTATATTTGCTAATACATATATAGAATTAGCTAGTAAAAAATATTAATTATTATATAAAAATATATATTTATAATTATTGTAAATTATTGATTATTAAATTAATGAATATAAAAATAATGTGTTGTAGTATTTATATATTTTGTAGGTGACAAATTTGAAGAAGAGAGATTAATCATTCCAATCCATTCCCTCCACACTATTACCGTAAGTTCATTTTTTTGTAGTTATAATTATTTTATTTATTAAAAATTGTATGTTATATAAATTTATATATGCGATTATCGATCGATTGAATCCAAATGTAGAATGTAGTTGATATATATATATATATATGTGATGATCGATGTTCGATCAAATATTTGCATGTAGAATATATAGTTGATGTGGAGTTGATTTAATGTAGTTGATGTGGAGTTGGGGAAATTTGTTGGTTGTTTGTTGTAAAATGTGTGTTTCGATTTGATTATTTTATAATTAAATCGGAAATGAATGCACTAGGATCTTGATTAATTGGGGAATATCATAAATCTAAACGAAACTCTGCCAAAATTTTTAAAAAATATTAATTTTTAAATAGAATATATGTATGATCGTACTATATTGAGTCACATTTATACAAGAATCTAAACATAAATATCATGTCATATTGTCATTTCTATAGGCATATCTAGTTCTATATATATGGATCGAAAGTGGGTTCATGTAGATAGATTATCAGATGAGTATAGGAATGGGGTGGAAGAATTTTGTAATCATGCAATCAGATACTGCACCGACAATCGGTACATTCTATGTTCGTGTTGGAAATGTATGAACGGGAAAACGGTCAGTGGTCGGGACAATTTATTCGATCACTTGATGTTTCATGGTATTGACAAATCATATACCGTTTGGACATGTCATGGTGAGAGAAGAGATGGATGTAGCTCAAGCAACATAAGAACTGACTTTAGGTTTGTAGACACAATGAATACAGAGAATGTACCGAGTGTTGATACATCTAGTGGGGATGTACCGAGTGTTGATACATCTAGTGGGGATGAGGATAATCTGCGAGATCATCCTTATATGTCAGAGAAGTTAAGGGATGACGCTGGATTACCTCTTTGGCCCGGATGTGGGAAGGCAACAAAACTTTCAGCTGTATTGATATTGTTCAATCTAAAAGCAGCTCACCAATTGACTGATGTGTGCTTCACCGATTTGTTGGAAGCAGTTAGTGGTCTTTTGCCCGGTGAGAATGTACTGCCTAAGAGAGCATATGATGCTAAGCAAATGCTCAAGTCCATCGGGCTAACACATCAGAAAATTCATGCTTGCCCCAGTGATTGTATCATATTTCGGAAGAGTATGTAGGTGTTTGCCAAAATCGTGATGATTTCCACGCAAGTGAACGTGGTCGTT